>DWAV01002131.1:0-11757 GCA_018231305.1 Noctuana lactifera | reverse complement strand
TGGTATCATGCAAGATTCCCATTCTTGCGACCCGGGTTCGATTCCCGGGCAGTGCATTCAAAAGTTTTTTTAAATTGTTAAATAATAAAAATACAAAATTTTAATTTTATGAATAATTATGGTGGGTTCAAGGAATTTTTGATGTCGTTTAATTTGGCTTACTTTTATTTTATCTATGAAAGGCTATAAGGATAGGTATGCCTTCTCAAATGCAAACAAAAAATGTAAATACTGTTTAAATTATTGAGTATTAGCATTTTTATTAGTATAAAATTGATTTTATCGTGTCAGAACTTTACACGAGATCAAACATTGTTACACAAACCCACTCGCGTAGCATCACATATAAAGGGCACCGAGCGAAGCCGGGGCGGGTCGCTACTATTTCTAGATTCACTAGTAATAGTACTCGCAACATGGTATTAGTTTCTTACCATGTTCACCTGCTGGTAAATGCTGTGCAGTGGCTCGCGCTGCTTCCTCCAACAGATCTTCTCTTGCTACATCTAGCTCGAGGGTTGCCAGCCGGGGTGGAGGTTGGTCTTCAGGGGTGGACGCCACGTGAGCTTGCAACCAAGAGTCAGCTAACCGCGCCCCTAAGCCGCCTTGCCTGCATCCAGCTATGACCCGCCAGCCTTTACCGCTTAAGTATGTTGCTATCTAATCAATCAAATAGGTAGATAGATTATAAAATGCTTACTAGTTACGCGAAAGGCATTACTGATAGGTAGCTATAATAATATAATATAATTAAGTTTTATTACCTATATGACAGATTTTGGGTACCAAATAATAACCTAGAAATAAATTCAAATTTTTACCTATTTGCTTTTACTTTTAAAAATTCTTAAAAATTTAATTTAATTATCTAGAATAAAGTAGAAAGGAAATATAAAACAAATGAAGAAGAGACACGTATTTATACTGAGTGTCTGTCATGAGAGTATTCTATAATTACGTATTGAGCTAACCTGCAAGCCAAGCGCTGTATCAACAGACGTGACCAGCACCGTCTTGGCGCTGTCGATGGGCAACACTTCAGCAACCCTGACCTTCCGTAGGAGGTACAGCAGCAGCGCCCCTACTATCGAGCAGAGCGCGGCCAGCTGCAGGCCCAGGGACAACCACGTGAGCATATCCATGCTTTACTGTGAGAGCATTCTTCTAGAAGTCTGTAACAAACAAAAGAAAATCGTTGGTGAAAGTCGAACTTATAAGATGGTTGGTCTTTCGATTTTACAGAACATCGAGGAGTATTACTTAGAATGGTTTGAGTCCTTCTCTATCGTGACTTCGTTTCTAATGCTCTGGTAAATCTAATGTGTATACGAAGTATACGAAACTTGGACTTTCGGTAAGTCAAGCTTTTTCTGCATGCTAAACGACTACCTAAAAGACGAAATTAAACTAAGAAGGTAAAAAGTATTTTAAAAGTGTCAATCAAAACTTGAAATAAACTAAACTTAACCTAATTTAGTAATCACAAACTTACGTTAGTTTTGCATTTCAACTGTAAACCCCTGTGAAATAGTTTCTTGCAAAGTTTGTCAACTAAACTAAAATTCTAACAACTAAACTAATAAAATGTCCGCCGCGCCGGAATGTTTTGGATAGCTCTGTGTTTGAATTCACTAGCTAAACAATACAATGACACCGGGCGGCGGTTGCTTTTGCTACTTGTTTGTGGATGTTGAATGTACGGATACGATTTGTAAATAACCTTTTCAATGCCTGTTGATGTTTTGTTTGATATTTAGATAATAATATGTTTGTTTCACTTTTGATAGGAAGTATAGGCAGGCTATTAGTACTAGCTAGTGGGCTCCCCGCCCACAATGCTAAATATGGATTTACGAGCATCATGAGGATTTTAAAGGCACGATGGTAGGAAAAAAAGGTATATTTTATCTGTATATTTTTGATGATTTGGGCTGTATAGCACACTGGATAGATGTACCTAGAATTATACTGCTTTCGAGTTTTTACGGGTATACATACACTCATCAAACGTGTCATTTAATACATTATAAAAGTAACTAACAGTTAAATCTATTACACTTACTAATTTTGCTTTAACTTGGAATCCTTCGGTAGATTTAATGTTATGAATCAGTCAAATAATTTTGACGGTTCAGTTATTATTACACACTTAGTTAACATCTACTCTAAGTTAATTTGCGTAACCTTAAACAGTGAGTCATTATCATAAAATAGTCACTTATTCACTAACATCGACGGTTTCCGATTATAGACAAGGATTGTGTGAAGTGCCAACTGTTTTTGCAACTATAAAATAGAGCTTACATCGTCATTGTTTTATTCAATTCATAATGGGATAAAATAAATTCCAACAATGCCTGTTTTTTCCGCTCGACCCCACTGTACGATACGTTTAGCCGCCAAGAACACAGGCAAAAGTAAATTTTATTTCGAGGGACGAAAGACCGCATTCATATTATATATACGATTAAGATCTGGGATTTGTCGGAACTCTGAGAATTTACATTTTATAGGAACGTGGCAAATGTAAATTAAATTGGGAGTCAATTATACCTAATATTAAAGAACCATGCAAAGAGACACAGAAGTGGTCGCGATTGTTTACAATCAATTGAAAAGGATTGAAGAACTACATTAATATTACTGGAGAAACAATTTTGTTAGGTTTTATACTAAATTACACATAACATAAGCATAGGTAGATTAGGTACTAATTAAAAAAGATTAATCCAAATAATCACATAACTGTAATGCCGTTAAACCTACATCTCTAATACAATCATGAATGTTTCAATTCGTAGTTAATACGAGTATACTGTTAACCTGTCCTTTAAGCTTGTCGACTTCCTATCAACATGACGTCCTTAATTGAACATGTCACAGAAAATTAATTACTGCAGATTCCAGTCAAAGTTGACACACGAGATAATTAAACTGTTTCCAGCTGTTTGCGCACATGCTATCATCCTCAATTAATTCACAACGTAATTTATATCAATAGCTCGTCCACCGCTTCAGTGATATTTGGAAATAAAACTAGAACTTATTGTTAATGAAAACAATCTGCAAATTGTCAGTAACTATTAAAAAAAAATGATTTAGCTATGAAATAAGTAAGCATATCGTTTTGTTGATAGGTTTTCTGCAGATACTTAGCGCAATAAAGGTAGAAAAAAGCTAGAAAATAGAAAAGGTAGAAAAGCTACTGTTGATCAATTAATACATAGGTATAAGTTATAGACTTAAGGAGGAAGGTACTACTCCCTACTACTACGCTATTTGCATGAAAAAAAGTATAAAGAAACTACCCTATCTTACGTTGTAGTTGTAGCCGCGGATTATACCGAAGTAGATGACTACAAAACATAATTGTTCATAACTGACATATATATTTACAAACATTTTCATAAGTTAACTTGTGATGACTTAATAATTGCTACTGCGATCACTGTATCGCAATTATTAAAAGTCACAAAACCAGTACAGCCGCTATCATACGATTATAACGCAAGAAACTAATGACCACTTACTCGGATCGTTATCGTTACGTGATGTGACACGTTGCGGATAAATAAAAACGTGAGAAAATACGCGTTATTGTGTATTGTATTAGCGAACGAACTTGAAGATAACCCCAGGAAGATCAGGGTCGAAGTTATATTATGTGCGATGACGTTCAAAGCTTTATAGTATTAGTAAACATCATTTTATTGTTGTTAATAAGCAACAACAAGCAGTTGTTGTGTGCAAAATTTATTATCAAACAAGTTTAAAAACTTTTTATAACAAGTTTAAAAACTAGTGATGGGAAAATTATCAAATTATACCTAATAATATTTTTTTTTGTAAGCAAATTAGGTATTTTGCAATTTCAGATAATACGAAATTCCATTTAGGTACACCAATTTATTCAATATGGATATTTTTTTACTGTCTTTGAATTAGATTAATTTATTTTAATTCAAGAAGTACAAGATATCTGGGATAGGTCTCAAACAAAGAATTTAGGTACTTTACTTTACTAAAACTAGGTACTTTACTTTACCTAAAGGCGGGTAGCGCAGGTAAAATTTATTCGTTTTAAGTTTTTTATTGTGAAAATGTATGCTTTTTGTTGTAAATGTAAAAATAAAATAAAAAATTGTCTCCGAAATAACAGTACGCGCTAACGATAATGTACTCATAGACATGAAAATCTAATTTATTTGCGGCTCGAGATTCGAGGAATCTGTTCGCGAGTAAATTTGCGACATGCGAGGTTATTGACCCCAGAATTTACGTGTAGTCGAAAATATTATTACTACTTTAACCGAATTAATTGTTTTAGTTTTAGAACAATATTTTGACACTTTCCGTCTGTTTATAAAAAGTAAGTTACGTCTCAATTCTCGGTGAAACAAGTGATCGCTTCGTCGCACATTTTCCGGTGCTGGTTCGCGGCTGGTGTTACAAGACTTACAAGCAGTGATTATATCGCGGAAATGGTCCCCCTTTGCGAAATATCTCATGACATGTGATATGCGGAATGATTGCTATCACGATGTGCCAATCATTCTTCCCTGCTATATATTAATTCCGTATGTACTTAATATGTTTATTACATAAATGTTTATTGTCACATTTTTCATAAAATTTAACTGCTGTTAAAATACAAATTGTAGTTATCTGAGAAAAGCGCTAATATTGCCATAATCAATAACATTTTAAGATACATTGAAGTTCTATTATATACCTAATATCTATATATTATATACATCTAATAATATTTTTAGTTCCTAAGAGAATGCTAATTATGATACGTAGGTACTCACAGTTTTAGCTGGCAACTTCTTCGTACACGTCTCGGGACTGTACTGTACTAAAGCTTCAAGCTTTAAAGCCGTAAGCTGCCTAGCGACAAGCTATAAACATCTCGCTATAAATCCAAGCGCTGTTTGCAAGATTTGCTAAAATTAGCACCGCCCTGACGCATCTATCTGTGTTTACTAAGTTGTTGGAGATTTCTTCCAAACATAATCCATCTGTAGGTACGTATAGGTATGTATTTATCATGTTTTGAAAGTAAATGAAGAACAGGCATGATCTCATGTTACTTGGAAAGACACATGCTGCGTGGTCATCTAGGTAATGTAGTATATAATCGTATATACCTACCTAAATATGTGTTGATACTCCTGAGGGGATATTTTCTAATTTGTGAAATCCTACAAAGACTTTCCACAGGAAAAGCTTTTGAGGCACACTTAAACATTCTCTTTTGTAACAAATAAAGAAAGATTTTCCCCAAACAGCTCACCCTAACGATGTTTATTGAATAGAGAGCGAATTGAATGAATGAATGGGTGAATGAGTGGTGTATTCATATCTCGAATGAGCCATTATTGGGGAGTGTTCTATTGTGCTTGAGATAAACTTATTGTCGTCACGAAATGTCATTCGTCCATTGTAATATAATTATCGAAGCCGAAACAATTGAATGAGAGCTGTTTGTTCGCGAGGCGCAGTTTTGTTACCAATTTGTGTTAGTATTGTGACTCGATTGCAGAAAATGTTCCTCGATGCAATAATTACTTGCAAAATAACGCAGTTATCTGGATAATATCTTTTTCTATGATATAACAGGATTGGCGAGTGCCCCTATCACAGCTGAACGATTCACTTTACCTAAGTACCAGTATGTGTGTATTATGTATGTAACCATTATTGAAATACTAGTAGCGAGGGTTCCTACAAGCCGACTCCCATCGGCTTAGCCGGGGATATGAGTTAGATCATTAATAAAATTCTAAGCTTTTTTGATGTCAGTAATTGTTTTTTTTTGGAATAGCTTAGGTACTTGCCATTGCAAAGGGGAGGATTTTGGTATAAATACCAATTACCAATGGATAAGTATAATGGTCTTTATGATTTATCCATATTTTACATGTGTAAGTTGAATGCTAAAATTGCTGCAATAAAATATTCTTATATTACGTAAATACTCACTTTACAAAATTTCTTGACAGAAAATCTTTGAAATAATTGCTGAGTTGCTCAACTCTTGGATGTGAAGTTTTTTTGTTCAGCGTGAATATTAACGTTATGCACGTTCGTTAACCTTTCCGCTGATTACTAACCAAAGTTGCTAAAGACTTTGTTTTTACAACTTCTTTGCACGCTTTGTTGTAGCTAAAAAATATGATTAAGTAGTGCGAAAGGTTCCGCTACAATTTGTGTTAAGTAGGTATCTAATCCGTTCTTCCGTCCTTAAGTGCAGTGCTTCGGAGGGCACGCGTCGGTACCGGTTGTTATCGATAGATAACTGTCGTTAAACCTGGTCGGAGGACCTTTAGGCGGTTTGACAACATCCGTCACGGGTTGGCCACTAATCCGTGTCTCCACCAAGACTCGTGCCCAACAGTGGGGAATGAAAAGGGTTAGAGACAGGCAGGTAGGTACCTAATTCTAATTAAACTTAATTGTACTTACAGTACTTACAGTAATTGTACTTTATAGTTTAGGTGGAACCAAATTCTAAAAAAGCAATTCAAAAAAAATGTTTATCTTTTCTTTTGATTACGAAACAGTAGCATTCACACCTAGATCTTATGCAATGAGAAAAAGTCAGTGGCTGACCTTTGCGGTCTGAATGAACAGCGTGCGATAAAAGATCTTTATGCGCATTACTAGTAAGAGTAAGTATTTCATTCAAGTTGTAGAGACAAATTTAAAAAGAATTGTCTAATTTTCCTTTTACTCTCGATAAATTATAATCAGGAATTGTTTCTTGAAGTAAATATAGGTATTAGGTAGGTGTTACCTACGTACTGTTACTTCATTTCCAATAAGTTTTCAGAATATTTCAGTTATAATCTTATAATATACCTGCATTAGAATTTTTATGTTAAAGAAGCAGGAGCAAATTAATGCTCCTGCGGGAATGCTAATTAAAAAAATGTTGAGAGCTATCAAATTCAGTTTGTGTATATAAATAAATACTTATACAGGCTACATGCCAAGTGGCCGTAACTTCTCATTACTGTAGATTTAGGTATCTTAAATGTAGATAATTAAAAACTTCTCGAATACTAGGTGTTAGTTACTTCACGGTTTCATATTAAATTAAAACACACGAATAGTGAGAGGAGCGAAAGTAAAAAGCGAATTTAGATTTTTTTCTTTTGGTAATTATAGTAATGTGACGTAAATAAAATATAAAAAAAAGGTTGTGGTAATAAGCATCATATCCAGGCCTTCCCCGGTTGTGGGGAGAGACCCGTGCCCAGCAGTGGGACATAAAAAGGGTTGAAGGCAATAAGCATCATATAAATTTTGGCAGTTATTGTGTTTCGGTTTCTTTCTGGTTTGGCTGTCAGCGTTACTTGTAGGTATCTGAGACGGCCATCTTAGTCCTCGTGGGTAATGTAGTTAGTGATAAATCGCTACGTTTCCGATAAGACCGCCTTTTGTGACCGATGAAAACAGTCACTCAAATGTAGGGTAGTTTAAAAAGTAGTAATTTAAGTGTTTGTAGTAAGACATCAGTGAAAGAGTTATTAGAATATGCAAGAAGGTATCGTGTCTACACTTATGTCTGTAAGTAATGTTAAGTATAATTAGATTTCGGAAATTTTCGTAACGACATATGATGACGTAAGTTCTATTGTTTGTTTGTTTTTGCCAATAGGCGCGTCCGCGAGCTCTCGGTGAAAGTTACGAAAGTGAAGGACAGTGCATTTTGCCGGCCAATCGATTATGCTATCTATATTAAACGGTATATGTTCGTGTTTTGTATGAATTAAGAATTAGGAAAAAGCGTCGACAAGAATCGATTGCACCACCTACGTGGAAGAAGCAGATAAAATCACGTATTATCTTTTGTTTTTAGCATATTTACGACAGGGTTTTTCTAACAAATTTATAATAAGTATAAGATACCGACTTATTACAATAAATAGGTATATGATACTGAAGTGAAAAGAAAAAGAAGTTTAAGGTTTTCGGAAGAACGAAGTAACCGGCTTTTACCATTTCCTGGCCTATAACTTCCATTCCATGCCACATTAGTTATCAGATGTAATAACTTCTGCAACTAAAATTGAAGCAATAGTGACCTAGAAGTAGGTATAGTGTTACAAATCAAAACTCAAGATCAATGACCTTGTAAGTTGAGGTAATCGTCCTTACCTTATGAGTGGGCGTCCATCTAAAGAATGAAAGGAAATGAGGCTGATTGAATTATATACAGTGTGTCCGCCTACCGTTAAGTCTATTGTTCGACAAATAACAAACTGCGTATAAAATTTCTTGTGCTATTATCATTAAATATTTAGAGCTATAAAAGATGAATCATTTGCGGTGAACAGATTGCTGAAAGCGTAACAATTTTTTTTAGGTAAGTGCTTAAAATTTGTGTAACGGTACTTACTTATAAATGTTCTTCAAGAACACATGTCATATTAACACTTATATGAAGCTTAGAATTATATATACTTATACCCATAAAACACATTAAAATTTATATTGTAGATGTTGTTTAGTTTGATTGAGTGTCGTGCATTTCTTCGAGACTGTATAAAATTGTCCTATTTAGTACACGTTCCTTGGGCACAGCACAGTACAGTATTTTACTCATGGAAAGGTAGTATTCACTTAGCCTACGGGCTTTCCTAGGTCCTTATTAACCACGCTTTCCTAAACTCACACAGCGTGTAATCACCGATCACAGTGCTGGGGACACACTCGTAAATGGCTGCACATTTTACACGGTTACTGTTAACACATTGAATTGAAGTGTAAATTTATCTATTCTAGTTATTTATAACGCATATATTAGGAACGTGGTAAAATCCAAAGCAAGCCTGAATTTTTAGCCTCGGTTTCTGGTTTATTTCTTTCAATAGTAGTAGGAGCCGGTCGTGGGTACGACCGTTTAAAGTTCAGTTAATTCTCAAACAATAGACAACGAGTCTTTTGTTCAGAAAGATACCCAAGATAAACCAAAAAAAAAATGTAAAAAAAAAAGAAATAAAAAAAGTCAGACTTTATTATCATCATCAGCAACCGCTAGTTCCACTTCTGCGCATGAGTTTCTAATTATTTGCTTATTTGTACCCCGTGGACATTCACGTTGACCCTGAAGAAAGAGCGAAGGCCTCTATCATATGTAGCGGCGATGGTACGCATGAGGACTGACATGGTCGCCTCTAAATTATGTGTCCGGCATCCACCCTTCCCAACCGGTATACAAATGCAAGACTCAAGACTTGCATAATGGCAATTTATGAGGGCAACGGTGGTACCTCCCCTGGCGATCTTTATAAGCTTTACCACTGCAAAGCAAAAAAGCAAAGTTGTTACTTAATATCATAAAAGGCCCTATATTAGTTATCAAGGCTTTTACTGAGCACGCTTTCATCAGCATTAGCCCACGCAGCATGTAATAGCTGGTTGTACAACAAACGGTAATGAGTGGTAATGACGCATCCGACCGCACATCGTTCGCCATACTTGGGGTAATGCGATACTATGTAATATTGTTCTCTAGCTAACTATTTAATAGTTAGTAGTCAAGTCATTATTTACGATTCTTTTGTTATTTTTTTGCTATGATTTGATATACTTATCAAATCACCATGATAAAGTGGTCAAGTGATACGTTTTACTAACTTACTATATTATTCGTTAGATTATCTAGGTATACAAATTTCAACAAATGCATTTTTTAATTTTCGATAAGTTTTTCTTTTAACCAGCCAGTGTGTTAGCTTGAAAAGAAAGGTTACATAATACATACCTACTTTTGATAAAAAAGGATTATAACAATAAAAATGTTGTATGTACCTATAGTAACAGGTTGCTTAGACTATTTTGACGTGTGTTTTTGTATTTACTCTATGAATATATATCATTAATGATTGTACATTTGTATCAGGATTAAATAACAAAACACGCTCTGTTACGGCAAAACATTACACTGTATTACTTGTATGACGTACTTGCAACTTTCACAACTTATTGCAATCATAATATACCTATATCTCGCTTACTATTTAATCTAACTAGCCCATTGGACGAAATTCGACCTTTATACATAACACCGTATTTTTCTAATTAATACGTAAACGCTACAAATGTTACAAAAAGTTTAAAATAAGAAAATAGTTTTTTAACTCAATTTTTATTAACCGACTTCAATAAAAGGAGGTTACAAATTCGATACGTAGGTACTTACTACTTACCAATGTAGATTGTAGATACTAATATGTAATATTATTAAAGTAACTGCAAGATATAGGTACACACATGATATTATAATATTAGGGCTTCCAAACAAATATATGATACATATTTGCCTATTTAGGGCTTTTACTTTAATATACAATCTATGTAGATTGTATTTTACCGCTGTAATTCTGTTTTTAGCACGTTTACAACATCTGAACATTTACGAATCTCTTTCAACTTTGATTGATTTAATTGTCCAATAAATCTTTTGATTGCTGGTGTAAAACCAGTGTGGATGCGAGAGGCGAGATTTCAAATAGCAATTAAATGCCGAGGTTTCACTTTTAGTTTATAGTTCTAATAGAAAAGCACTACCTAATAGGCACTTTCTTCTGACAAAGATTTTTGTATCCTTAGCCTTAGGTTCTGATTTTTCTATCCTTACCCTATTAATTCTGATGTTCTAAGTTAATTTTTTAAGATTCCAAATCGTAAATTATATACCTATAAAAATGTGATCGTTTTGGGACTCTGTATTTGGAAATACGAGGAATTGTTTAATTTACAAGAGCAAAATATAATAATTATGAGTGATGGGAAAATAGGTGTTATTACATATGTAGTAAAACATAATAATGCGTGATTGCAAATGGAATTCGTGAGCGTTTAGCGGTCGGTGAGTCGAACACGCCACTCCCATACATTCTTGTCTTGACATACATTTAAGACGCTGTGGAAATACTTAATCTAGCATGAAAATGGTTTTAAAACTAAAATTCCATGGACAAAACTACTAATGGATAATTTGGCTGTCCGGCTTATCACGGCAAGGGGTGTCGAAAGCCATAAGTACCTACTATGTAGTTGTCACATGTAGAACATTTAAACAATCCGTGTAAAATGAAAGTTTTTCAATATCTCATCTTGATAAAGATCCTTAAGTGATTTATTGTCGGTACAATGTGACTAATAAGTAATAGGTAGCGGAAATGTATAAATCAAAATATCTAAGTATACATATTATAAATATCTATATATCTACATAAAATTATATTATCATACTAGTTTCAAGTTCATGTTATTAATAAAATTACTGTTAAGGTTGTCCAGTTTTAATCTTTAGGTAAAGTTTAAATGTAAGTTATAGTACGTAGGTAAATGGTTGTGTAGATAATTATATTACTTATACTACATAATTTTAATATTTTCGTTGTAATTTCGTGTGTACAACAAACACCCCCTAAACAAACATTTGACGACATTCAAACTAATTCAAAGAGTCCTGGGTTGGATTGCCGGCGGAGCAAAATATTTAATGTTGAATTTATGGTCCGTGTATGAGTAATTGTCTTTGCGTGTGTCACAAACAAACACCTTACTAGTAATATCGTCCGTAGAAGGCTCAAACAAACCAAGTATTTGAAGGACTCAAACTTATTTTTTACTATCTATATATTATTATGTATTCGTACACATATACTTATGTTGCTTACGAGTGTGTTGTGCATTCGTCACGGAGCCAAGCATGTTTACACGGTGCGCCAGCTGTCC
>DWAV01002130.1:0-11762 GCA_018231305.1 Noctuana lactifera | reverse complement strand
TGAAGTGTTCATGTTGAGAAGAGAAACAACGTTATTATTTTTAAATGGAATTATCACCAAGACAATTCAAATAAATCTATTTAAAAATACGTTAAAAAAGTTTTTTGTCATAACAGTCAAAAATTCTCGACAAAAACTTTAAAAGGCTTCGACGCAAACACTATAACACTGACTGATTTATTAAAATAAAAGTAGAGTTGATTTAAACCGCACTGCGCGAACTCGCTTCCGTATAATTAAAAAATTCCGGCACCTAACGAGCCCTACCTACTCTATTTGATCGTGAACTTTCCCAGAACCTTTTTGCTGCCTTTTCACAGCCAGCACAGACTCACTACTGAAATGTGCGATTGCAGACACTAGAGGTCGCCTATGAGATGAAATTATTTAATATTAGATCACATATTATAGTTAAAGTGAAGTTATGTTACTGGGAATATTCATACCTATTTGATTGAAATTTGGTTTCTTTTTTGGTTGGATTTTTCATAGTTGACCTTTATAAGTAATTGGAACTTTGTAGGTATGTCAATAGTCTGTATTAGTCAGATAATTTATCAGTTTCGTACAATTCACAAACGTGTATTTGTACTCGTATAAAAGTATGATAGCTAACAAGAACAAGAACGTAATGCATATTCCTTTAATATAATTTTGCCTTCAACCCTTTTTATGTCCCACTGCTGGGCACGAGTCTCTCCCCACAACCGGAGAAGGCGGCCTGGAGCATACTCCACCACGCTGCTCCAATGCGGATTGGTGGAGATATGCGGATTGGTATCATTTTACTCATGTTAAGTTATATTAGAATCGGATATAGATAGATTCGGAGCTCTGAATTTGTAAAGTCGGTAAAAAGTCGCATGTCTGTGGAACTATTTCAAACTAGCCATATAAAGTTGGCACGTTCGACTGAATTGTTCGAATCTCTCCACGTTTGAAAGCCTTCCCGAATTACAAAGCATTCTTTATGTTTTATTTGACATTTTCCCGATTTTATTGAATTTACAAAGTTTCCTTTAATATTTGTTTTATCTCCGTAATGTTCACTAATTAAAGCCTACATTTTATGCTTAAAACCATTTTTTTCCCGAAAAACAATAGGGATTCAAATGAGATACTTTTAATGAGCTTTCAAAACTTATGACTTCTTAATTAAACGACCAAAAGAATTGATGTCGTCATACGTTCATAAGTCAACTGACAGATTTTATTTTATCTTTTCGAATGAATAAAAATATAGACAGGTACAGCTGGCCCTTCGATCCGGTGAACTGATGAGCTAAGAAATATAGTGAAAAACCGCTGGATTCACAAGATGCAGGACCGGACGTAATGGAGCCACAGCCCTATGTCCAGCATGTAGATGTCCAAAGTCTGATGGGATGGATGAGAATCTAACTCTGGAGGCTACAAGACCAAGGGCCTCGTCAGTCATCAACTTGTTACTGTTTTACGACTATATAAATGGTAACAAAAATCCCTAGCTTTCATTACTCCTAGCAACTTTGTAGCTGAAATATTTTTATCAAAGCATCTACTGTATTGATTGGTTCTAATGATCAAAATAAAAAAAGTAATTGGGTAACAATTTCTCGGAACTGAGAATTTGAATTAACTTAATTCCTTTGAAGATATAAATGTAAGATGATTATTTGTTTTATGGAGACGAAATAAATTGATTTGCCTGATTAGGCTTATTGGGAAATTTCAAATTACGTTAGAAATCCTACGTATTCATCTTATTTGAATAAAATGATCGAAATATATTTTAATGACGGAGATTGTACCTATAATAATGCCGACTTATTTATGACATTATCGTAATTAGGATGAACTTATTTAATGAACCACAAGATTTCTCTCAACGTAGTCTTTCAAAAACTGACGCGACTTTTGTCGATTTATATTGAAACTTTATTGTTTCCGGTAGCCTGAATCCAAAGGAAGAGTACTGAGCCTGAGGCAAGCGTTTAACTTTTAAAGGTCGGGCAGTGTTTAACTTTTAAAGGTCAATAGTACAATAAAGCTTATTGTGACAAAATCTTATTCAATAGATCTAGAACTCTAGAATACTTTTTTATAAAAATGAGTAGCAGACGAGGATCCAACCCATGTAGTATTACTTAAATTTTAATATTGTATTTTATTCACAAACATGAAATTATTATGCTGTAGGTACTATACTGTGTGAGCCTTAGAAGTTCGTCAGTTTGCAACAGTAATTTTTATTTTAGTATATTTTCTTAATCTTACGTAACGTAACGTAACCTACAAATATTTCCTTGTATGTTCGCTGCTATAATGACGAAATAAAATATATTTTTATGTATATTTCTGTTTTTATTTCTATGTCTATTTTTTATCTATTTCTATGTTTAGACAGTATTGCAATCCTACCTATCTACCTATCCTATGAAGGTGCTTAATCAAAAAGAAATCCTCAATACATTAAGCATCACATGTCATGTTAGCCCGCGAGGCACTAATCATCTCTATGATATATATTAAATCTATTTATATAAAACAAAAGGGACTGCAAAAGCATTAGGACGATGACGGGACAGTTCCGCGAGATCCATTATCAAGGGATCTATCTCCATTCTCCATACGGTACCTACTTCTTTCAAGTCAGCTTTCTCAATCTGCGACCCGACCGTATCAAGTGACGTAATTCTGGTATGTTCCATTCTTTTGAAGTACTTCAAATTTAATACTAATAAAATCTTTATAAATATTTAGTTAAACTTGGTTCCCACACTATGACAGGATACTCTGTCTTGTCGGGAACTAAACTACATTTATATTTCGTAGTTGAAGTATAAGTATAAGAAAAATAAGATTGAGAAATGTTTTGGTAGGCATTTGGCTTTGGTTCAATTTCTTATCTGGCATTTTTTTATCTTACGTGAGTAGCAAATAAGTGCAAGCTGATATTAAGAACGATTTTAAATGGCCACTGACACTAATGGACATCCACGTTTATCCTCAGATAGGATGGAAGTCCTATAGGACGTCGTAGGTGGTAGAACTTGCATGGTTCGACCGGGAAAGTACCACTGCTGCGCCCATGTCTGTCGTGAAGCACATTACTCAATTAATTTGTGTTTCGGTGAAAAGGTGCAGTTGCCGGCTACACTTACATGAGGCGACCATCAGCCTCCGGAGTAGCGGCGCAACTACATGCGACCTCAGGCAGGACACGAGCCTGCTTGAGGTGGCCTGCATGCTCGTCTGCTACTTCATAATCATAATTTTAAAAAAATTTGAAGCACGAGAATAAGAGTTGTACTTCCTTGGGAAAACTATACTATTTCTATGAGTTCAGATAGGATTTCATTCCTGATTGAGGATGTACAATATATACATAGTTATATGTGATGGACAACTTAAAGAGAAGGCGTAAACTTCAAAAGGTACACATCATGGGAGTGACACCGGGATGTGGGATTCGCACTGTACTAAATCCCCTTAATGTGAACTACCTCAGCGCCATAGGAGGTTTAGAAGAGAAAAAATGGTATATCTGTCAGTAAAATGATAATTCTTTACATAAATGTCACTCATCGTTAATACGCGAATCATTGAACACGCAAATCCTTGACAATAACCGTCAGACATATTTCAGTACCGTTGCAAAATGAAAGCAGAGTTAAATTCCATTTGGATGAATGTAAAAACCAGCGAGTCCTAATTTCAAAACCATGTCGTTGCCAGATTATCTTGGATTTTCTACTCCTTTCGTACGTCTGTTGAAAGTACTTATAAGGAGATTACAATGGCGATTGGTGTTCACTGAGCGTTAGCTTTCAAACGTGATATCGCTTTGCAATCTCCTTTTTTGGGTTCCGTACCTTCAAACAGGACGGACTTTAATAGTCTTATTACTCTTATGTGTGTTCGAAGGATTAGCATGGCTTTTTACTGTAATAAAATTTAAAAGACATTATTGGATAGCGCTGAAGCCAATAACATTTTACTAAATTACTCTATCAGGAGACATCTTTGCCTTGGTTTTTTGAAAAAAAACTTCAACCAATTTACTTGCAACTTTGCAAACCTTCCATTAATACTTTCATACAGTTACTTACATGTTTATTTAATGAATTATTGTGATGTAATTTAATGGTAAACAAATTTATTTATTTTAAAATTCAATGTTTTTTAATATTGAGCATTAATTTATTTTATTATTTTTTTCTAATTTTAATTATGATTATGTAAGTAAAATCTCAATTATTGCATCTTGACACTCTTGTTTTATATTCTGCCTTCTGTCCTTAACCGAAGAGAACTATGATGACTGATATATTTTCTAAAAGTATGTACTCGTAGATAGTGGAAGCGAGAATTTTCTTACCAAGCCGTTCGTCTCAGCGGAGTTAGAGCTGTGCCACATCGTACGTAAGAAAGATCGAACTATACTGACTCGACGTGATTTATTTACAGAAGTTCAAATATTTCCGTGTAAAATAAAATAAAGTTATTATTGTTAAGAAATGTTTTATCTCTTTTGTTTGATGCTAAACAATTCAATCGTGATCTGTCAACGCTTCGCAATTCTTGATGACCGAAATGGTAGTCTGTTGCCATTAGAAACTTTCTAACTGTTCTATTTTAATTACAAATATCTCTTTACGAGACGATTTGTTAGTTTTAATTATACTTTAAACCCATAGAGAGTGTTAGTCCAGGAACGCCAACGAAATAGAAGTATTCAGAGAACAGAGAGGGAGAGAAGACGACAGGAAGTGGTCATAGACTCTTTAATACGCGCACTAGCGTGTCAACTTTAGACGCTACGTGATTGGTCGAAAAGAAACAATATGCAACATTATACAATTAGCATTGTTATATTTTGTCACGTCATTCACAACACTAATAACAATCAGCCAATCGAAATTGAGTCGCATATACGGAAAACACACTAAAAGCTTTAAGGCATCTCTTCGTACTTCTTTCTGCCGTGGGTTTTGTAAAGTCCATAAAACTTTAAAAAATACTTAAACTATTCCAATGAACAATGGCATAAATCGTCTGTGACTTATTGATGCCGTTTCCAGTAAATATCCGCCCGTACTTCCCTTCAATAGTGTGCGGGGAAAAGAAATGTTTAAACTCCTGTCGTTTCGCCTCTACGGAGTTCAAACTGTCAGTCTACTAACGGAACAAGATCGAGTTTCGCTGAATTTACTACCGACTATTGACTTATGTATACAAGTTCAAATACAAAGATGTTATTTTTATTTTTCGCTCGCACTAAAAATACTTTGAACGCACTTAATCAATAGAAATTTTACTTGTTATGTTTCGGAACTGATCGTATAAAACTTATCTCATGGAATTGTATTGAGTAGCGTTCGAAAATTGAAATTTCAACTGTTTGAGTCTTTTGAATAAATAATTGTCAACTTTTATTTTACCAAGCTACTCACACTGAGCCTAGTACACAGGCAGACAGGCCACCTAAAGGAAATACTAATGTGATGCCAGCTCAAAGTGGAACTCTTTTAGCGCTGCAATACCTCAGCAGGAAGATTGTTCTATAACTTCGACGTACGTGGCAAGAATGTACGTCTACATCGAACCTCTGAACTATTCTATCTAATCTGTGCAGAGTTTTCAAACGCTCTATTTTATAAAAATAGTTATGATATTGAAAAATGAACAACTACGCTACTTATATATCTTTGATTTATAATTCATTACAAGCATTAATTGAACTATCTTCAAATTTACTGCTTGCGTAAGTACCTACTAATCTTTTAGTTTATAACACAATTCCTCTATTTTCAAAAATATGAAAGTTTTTATGTTTGTCACAAATGAACGAATGACGGCTGAGTGAATTGGGATAAATCACGGAGAGTTTACTATCTTAGCACAGAATAATTTTTATAATGTTTTCTAGTATTTTCGAATATTTTCCAAGAATGATTTTTAAAGCAAGGTAAAGTCAAGCAGGGTAAAGTCACAACCAGAAGCTAGTAGATAATAAATTTTAAGCAGAGTAATATAGATACCTATACTCGGTCGTAGTTGCACACCTGTATCCCGCTGAGACGTATCGACTGTGTTCAAGATTTTTCCTTTTTCCCGCTTCAGACTAGTATCTAGTCGATAGTTTGTTTGAATCACCTGTGTACTGGAAACCAAAACACAACCATTATGAGATTTAAGGTGTGTATTCGTAGAGAAAGTTCGTTTTACGAACGAAACTAAACAGAAGAAATTTCTGACGAACAGCTCTGAACCGAAGGAGTTCTGACGAACAGTTGAAAGCCGAAGTTTATAAATAAATCCGTAAGTATGTTTACCTACATTAATGATATTTTACTTCACCCTACATGTCATATATATTTAAATTAACAATATTTTGCTTTATGTACCTTTACTAGCAGTGCCACGCGCTTTTACACGCGGTAAGAATAGTAACGTAATGTTTTATGGCCTACAACCTTCCTCATGAATGTAGCTATCATTATACACAAATAATTTTTCAAATCAGTCCAGTAGTTTTTGAGATTAGCGCGCTCAAACAAACTCTTCAGCTTTTTATTATTAGTATATCTAGACACTTTCTAACATAATTCTAGCTTTTCTATGTAATAAAATTGCTACTCAAACACAGTTTATTACCGGATATGTTAAATTATGCACATAAAGCATTCACGAAGTAACTCGAGTGCCTCAGTGCCAAGTCAATTTCGGCAAGTGGGACATCTACCCTACAGCGATAGTCTGGCTCGCGACGAATACTGAAATTGCGGATTTAAATGATATAGTGAGAAAACAGGATACGTACTGCGGTTTGCATGCATATTTATTTACAGCAAAGCTTTGCTTAATACAAACAGTTGTAAAAAACTTTGACGTACGTCCTAAGAGTTTACTTAATGAAATAGGAATAGAATACCATATTTTATTAAAAGTCGCTCGGGAAGGTTCCTCGCTGTTGAGCAAGTCTACTACCAAGTACCTACTTGTGTTTCAGGAAACCCAAAGGGTATAATGAAAAATTTGCCACTAGCCGTCACCCATCCGAGTAGCGAACGCGCCCAAGGTTGCTTAAATTGTGAGATCGCTTACGATCCACAATACCAATAGGGCTATACCTACTCTACATACAGGAAAACCGCTTATAAATTAAGAAAATCTCAAGCGGCGAAACACAAAACGTTGAGTATTCAGCTTACCGCTGAAACCATTAATATTAAAAAGAGCGAATGAATGAAAGGCATCTTGAAAATATTTCAAAAAGTGTGTACAGCCTTTGAAACGCTTAGCAGAGCATTATAGGTTCAAAAGCTGCTCACCTACACAGAATTCGTGAATCTCGTAGTGAACATTTATATTGTACAAATACAAAAGTTTGAGATGAAGTCTTAACGAATGAGGAATTAGTGCTTTTTATGATTAAATTTATTCTTTACTAGTTTACTTGACAGACGTTATTATGTCCGTATATAATTTAAAAAAAGAACTCGATTTCTTAGCGGTCAAAGAAAAGGCGATCGAAACTAAGGCGAGTATTTATAATTATAACAAAACACCTTATCAAGTTAGTTAGTCAGTCCTTGCCAGAATTGAAAAAGGTAAAGGCTACTGTAAAGAAAACACTTGAGTACTGTAAACTAGAAAATTCAGTAATTGTACTGAATTGTCACACAGTTCAATTTTGACCATGACTATGACAATGTTCTCTATGCTGACTACGACAATTTTTCTTCACAGTAGCTATTCTCAAGTCTCGTCAGGTCATACGTTTTATTTGTTTTTGACAGAAATACCCGTGAGCGTGGCCAGGGCAATATTCGCGGCAGCGCAAGTAGCGTAGAGAAGCATAGTGTGGCCGAGCAGTGACGTATGTGTCCATTAGTTGCAGTGAGGGCTTCACAGTAGGTGGCTGCATGATGGCTAGGTACATGCTTGTTTTCTGCTTTGATATTGTGAGGTAAAAAAGCAGAGAGTGCTGATGTCAGAATAATACAGATACTTATAATACTGTTTAGTGCTGAGAATATTTTTTCGTTCCCTAGAACCGTTCACGGATGCGTGAAATTAGGAAGAGAATGGAAAACGAGCTAAGATTAATGATAACACCCACGAAGACAATGATCATTGTTGAACCATTTTCTTGGCCTAAATACTCGTGTCTTAGTGACTTGACAAATCCTGTTCTGTTTTCAAATTTAATGGACTATTTTTAATGAAATCACTTTTTTTATGTACCGTTATTTGTATTCCTAAATAGGTCCTTGTAGTCAATAGAGAGTAAACGAAACGCTTACAGTGGTAATGCTGCAGAGGGTCGTGGTCGTTTCAATATAATAAATATTGAAATTAGATCCTTATTATATTTGATTTGCAGTGAGAAACTGAGATATACAATTGCAGGTGACGGATGGCTCTCATGAAAGTTATGATTAGACTGACTCCCACTTGGAGAGAACAGCTCAGGCCCGAATGGTGCAAATTCCTTTAGATCTTGGCCAAACATTATCTGCATAATTTGCAGTCTAATACGGTAGGTAGAAAGACGGTTGGCTTCAATTGATATGCACTTTAATTTAGTTCAGCAGCTTTAATGCCATTTTAATGCCATCTTTAACATAATTTCGCACGTAGTTAATTGTATCAGGCGTTACTTTGCGGAAGTCCATTGTTAATAAACAAGATTAAAACTACTTTGCATCAATCATTCTGCTACTAATAGTCGTGTCAGTAACCCTGAGGATGCTCTGGCGTAGAACTAAACACGTGTTGGTGGGTCGCGTATGATTTTTCTTATTGTGTTTTCATGTGCATGCGTTCTATGAGGGAGGGAGGGCGGTGTTACGTGCAGCAAAAATATACATCATCATATTCATCAGACGTCGTAGCACAGTGGCGAAATGTTGCCAAGTAGTTTTTAACCTTGTTTATAATTTCTCACTTAATTTATCTCGATCTTTCGATGGTTCGATATTTTTGTAAGATTTTGACTCTCACTAAACTCCTTCACATTACACAGGTTAGGTACATTTCCGCTTCCCCCTTGGTTCTGATAATTCGTCCGGATCAAGATAAATAAAATAAATATCTATATGATATTACACACATATAAAATATAGTGGGACAAAATATATGCGTACAAATAGTAATGACCTTAACAACGTGATATACATGAGAAATGGTGAATTGCATAGCGCAAATGTAAGGCAAATGTGGGGTAAGCGGCGCGCCGTAGCGGGAAATCATACAACAAAGAGCTGTGTCAGTCCGATATGAAAATTACGGTATGCAAAAGTATTTATCGCGGTGCATATTAGAAATTGATTTCGTTTTATTAGAGAACTAGTTTCAGCCCGCGACTTCGTCCGCGTGGACTTCAAAATCGGGGCTGAAGAGGAATAAAAAATGGGAAAATCCTGAAAAAAACTAAAAAAATGGGAGAAAAAAGTAGCCTATGTTCATCCCAAGAACCTCAAGTACCTACCTCTATATGCGATTTCATCGCAATCGGTTCAGCTGTTTGACCGTGATGACGTCACAGACAGGCAGAGTTACTTTCGCATTTATAATATTAGTATGGATTGATAATGAGATACGTGGGAAACGAGATTTTAATGCTAGAGCTGAGTATGATATAACTTTTTTTTGTAATCTACTCCTAGCAAACAGGCATGCAGGCCACCTGATGGTAAGTGGTCACCGTCGTCTATACACGGAGAGCTCTTTTAGCGCCTTTTTTGAAGAACCCCATATTTTAATCCACCGGAAATGCCACTGCGGGGAGATCATTCCAAAAATGCAACACTGTATAAATTATAAAAAATTTATTTAAAATTCTAGCATTTTTGTTATTTTTTACTTTATGTAACAAGTGTGAATCCCGGCCCGGGACCGCAAGTTATCCAGTTTCTTCCCCGTCTTAACTGAGCCCGAGATCCGAGGCTTTGCGGGATTGACGACACCTGCAAGTTCTTACAAAAGTTGAACTATAGTTAGAGTCCTTTAAGAACTTGAACTATAGGTAGAAGTGTAAGCATCCGAAAGTTTTAGTTTTACGAAGTAATTTATAAAATTGTTCTTCTTATACGTACCTACTTAAATACGTATATTTCAGAATTCTTTTAAACATACGCACAAATGCTTGGAAAGTATGCACGCACTGAAAATCGTATCTGCCATATAAGTCACTAGCTGGGCCCCGCGGTTTCAACTGCGTTAAGAATTGCAACGTAATGCTTTGATAGCCTATAACCTTCCATAGATTAATTTTATCTATCATACACAAAAAGAATTTTTCAAATCGGTCTAGTAGTTCCTGAGATTAGCGCGTTCAAACAAACAAACTTTTCAGCTTTTTATTATTAGTATAGATAACCAATTTGTCATGAATATTATTTAATTTATCTCTTCCCCCCCCCACCTGCCGCCTCGGTTCGCCTATATTCCTACAAAATGTTAATAAACAACGGTTTGTTAATAAAAAAAAACATACGAATGTGTGAACTAGCCATTGCTAGTAGAACAGGTGCGCGAAAAGTGCAATAAAATTGTGCTCAATATTTGAAGTTCAAACACAGCGAGTATTCCCCTATCTGAATTGGAATTTCAAATGATTTCCCTCTCGCTTCGTGTTAACTTTTGTTTGTGGATTTCGTGAAGCCACTATTATTTTTTATTTTGCTTCCTATAGCTAACTTTTTGTATAGGCTATTGAACCCAGCACGCTTATCGGTGTATACAGGGTGTAATCGTTAAGTGTGCACAGGCGATTATTCCGTAACTATTACAGATATCAAAAAACTGTAAACTGATATCGAAGGTGCTTTACCTAATGAGTAAAATGACATTAATAACTTTTTAAAAATAAAACGAGAAATATCCAAAAATTTTCCATTAAACACTCCCATACATTTTATTTCTTACATAATTATAAAAATATAAGGGTAAATGCACTATTCCACTTAAAATAAGAAAACTGAAACCTTTCTACTAAGTGTCTCATACTAAAATATTATTTTATAAATTAAAATTTACTAAAAAGCTATTTAACTGTGCGTAATTTTTTTTCCTTTTTTTCCTCATGATATTATGTCTTTATAAAGTCTTAGTTCATAGTCCGCTTAATTATTATAACTAAAAGCATTATAAAATAAGGTTCACTCTTTAATAAAAATGTATTGGAAACTTTCCTTTGAACGTCTTAATGTTACGGGTTTCCTACTGCGTTTACTGGTCTGTTTAAGTAACAGGATTTGTGATTTCATCTCGTTAAGCAATGCTATAGAAACTCGAAGTGAAGCATTGTATACGTGCCGAGAGCGATACGAGTTTAAATGAAAACTGGAATTTTCTTCCATCCGATTCACCGCTTCATATATTTCCACCCCGACTTCTTACGTACCGAAGGCGTATAAATGAATATGTTTGTGCGAACGTAGATACTTTTAAGGTAATAAAAAATATTTTTAAGAAAAAATTAAAACCGACTTCAAACCATAAAGTAATAAAATTATTTTAAGCAAAATTGTTATCGAATCAAGCTAAGAAATAACTTCAATTATTTATTTAGGAGTGTAATATTGACATACAATTTAAAATTATGTAGGTATGTTGTTGATATTTTACAATAAAGCCAAGATTACAAATAAGTTATTAATGATTAACCTTAGACAATATAATGTATGCCGTTGATGTACTCAGCTACTATAGAGTTGTATCTTTGTGTCAGCACGGGCCTTAGTACGAGTTTTAACAGTTTAGAAAAACAT
>DWAV01002129.1:0-11763 GCA_018231305.1 Noctuana lactifera | reverse complement strand
GGTGCCATGGACACACACAAAGACAAATACACAAACACCCAGACCGGTGACAGAAATCTAAATTCATCATTTAAATTTTCACCCCGTCGGGGATCGAACCTGGGACCCTTCGAATGGTGGACTGGCGTAACCACTACACCACACGGGTCGTCAAAAGGCAGGAACCAATCCGCATTGGAGCAGCGTGGTGGAGTATGCTCGTGGAGTATGTGGATTCGTGCCCAGCAGTGGGACATAAAAAGGGTTGAAGGCAAAGGCAGGAACAATCATTTGTAAAAGTTTCTCCACGTCTCTTGATGTGACTTTGAACATAATAATGAAACAAGTTGTTTGTTGCAGGCGAGCGCCCCTACAAATGCCACCTGCCTGACTGTGGACGCGCGTTCATCCAGCTCTCGAACCTCCAACAGCACCTCAGAAACCACGATGCTCAGGTAGAGCGTGCCAAGAATAGACCATTCCATTGCAATATCTGTGGAAAGGGCTTTGCCACTGAGAGCAGCTTGAGAACGCACACTGCGAAGGTCAGTATCTAGTAACGCTGATAAAATCCTTGCAAGTACCTACTCTCAAGTTTAAATGCCCTCTCCTCAAAATTGTGTATCCTAATAATTTTATTATTATGGACTTTCTTGTTTCTCTATGAAACCTTTATTTATAAATCCTTATGAATTTATGAAAAGAATAATGTACGTACGTATGTATATCTGAAATTAACTTTTGAGCATTTGTACAAAAAAAATCATTTGCTTTTTAAAATGTTTTGTACGTACAAATTGAAAACCAGGTAAAAAGAAATTAATTGAAATATTTTTGAAGAACATAATTGGACAATATTATAATTTTAGAAACATAAATAAACAAATTTTAAAATGTTTTATTAATGGTCAAGTGGCACAGAGAAGACCTAAAAAAAATTTGATTAATATTAGGGTTTTTCGGTTTTAGAGAAAATTAGTGTCTCATGTCCTTCTGGAATTGAATCAATCATGAACACTTTTCAACACTTGTCGTAATTAAATTGAAAAATTTAGAACTATAATGTATTGTTTAATTTTATATGTTGTGTCATTAATTTAAAATTATGTACCTACTGTTTTATATTTATATATGAAAACTATTGCAAAAAATTTATTGACTAATAAGTTTCAATGTTTTGGCGAAGATTGAAACATTTAATTTTGTTTTACATTTTAAAATTGGCCAATAAAACAAATTATAATTTGTATAATTTTCAAAATTCCATTAAGCAAAATTCTCTTTGGCAGTTATTTATGATTTTGAACGTTATTATGATTTTCGAAATTCCCTTTAGAATGTTACAATGTTGTGTTGTATGACGATGCTAATGTTTGCACTGCTATGCCCCCAACGCCGTCCGGTGGAGTAGGAGCTTCAGCTGCACCTTGGTGTTTTGCAGCAACACGCGGCCCTCATGATCGGAGGCGCGACGGCCACACCTTGCCCCATTTGCCACAAAGTCGTTTTCGGGGGCGAAGCCCTAGTCGAACACATGAAGAACACACATAAGGACCCGAATGCGTCCGGCGTTGCCAGTAAGTTTCCGGAAACGACATCCGGGTTTTTTCGGTGTAAAAGGAACGCCATCTATCTTTTATAGATACGGTTTCTTTTCTTTCTAGGAGGACTTTAGATAAGGATAGATTAAGTCGTCTCGTCTGTTATGAGGGTTGTCGAAATTATTGAAAATGGCATTGTATTTGCTTGGCAATTGTGCCAAGAATATTCTTATTTAATTGGCCGGTTTTTGAAACGCTTTTACAGATGAGACTTTAGCTTTAAGGATAGTCACTGGAAGTCTCGTAAATCTAAATTTCTCACCATAAAATGCCCATTTTAAGGGGTCTAAACCTCTAAACAGAGTGTACTTAAGTATTTATTTAGTTGAAATGATAGTAAAGAGCCTCCAGCTGACACAAAGCCATCAGGGGTGTTGGTTTTAAAATGAACCGACCAAAAACGTATCGTTTCCACAAATCTTAGTTAACTAAATAAGTAAGAGAGCCATCCGAGGGATCGGCTGTTATTGTTTCAGCATTATTGGAAGGGTAGAGTGTTTTGCAAACATTTCTTGCTTCAAACGACCGATTCTTCGGATGGCGTGCCAACTTTATTATCATAACATGTTTTGTTTATACATCTTATAGCTACGTTTTCACCGTTTTCAACAGCGACGTCACTACCGTTAATTGGTTTATGTTTTGGTTTTTGTGCATCCTAAGTTATGTTTGTTTGTATTTCTCTAGTTCACAACGTTTAAGGACGACGTTTTGTTAAATGCTGTTCTGCGATAACAACTTTTTCATCCCTCTCAATTGTCAATTGTTCTACTCCATCATTTGTCGCTACCAGAGTTTTAACTTCAAAGCATTTAACGGAAACTCGTTCTTCTGCAGGCTGTACTAACAACGGGACTAACCGGTTTGTTTTTTTTTTCCACCTCCTAACCCACTAACCTGCCAATCCTTATCCTGGTGATGTTGGTAAAGGTCCACCTGCCACATCACCGTACCCGGCGCAAGCTAAACCAACTGATCCTTATGTAGCGAAGCGGCGGACTGCCAACCACCCGTGCCCGGTCTGCGGGAAGCACTACGTGAACGAGGGCTCCTTGAGGAAGCACCTCGCCTGCCATCCAGAGACGCAGTTGACCAGCAGCCTTCGGATGTGGCCTTGTTCTGTGTGCCAGGCTGTGTTCACACACGAAAGCGGTAAGATTTATTAATAGTTTGGTTTCAGCTCTGTCCAAAGCTGCTGATGAAGCATATGATGCAGCCGACAAGCAAAGGAACTTTGTTACTTTGTAAATGTTATGATTTACTTGAACTCTGGGAATCAGTCAGTTTTTTAGGGAAACATTTATTTTGTTACACTTACTTTGGCATGCAGATGGTGGATACACCCTAAATCAAGAATGCTGCATTTAAAAGTGTGTAAAATTTACATGGCCCATAGTCATGACACTATCTCAATCCTTACGAGAAACAATTGCAATGAACTTAGACTTCTTCACCATCGATACTTTACCATGAAATAATACTTTAAACTCGATAACTATATTTCCAGGACTTCTCTCCCACATGGAACATATGAGGATGGAGCCAAAACATCAGTTCGCCGCGCAGTACGTCCTCTCGCGTGCGGCCGCTGAAAGGCGAGAACGGGACATCCTCGCCGCTGTATCCGCTTCCGCAGGTGGATCTGGTCTTCTGAACCTCGCACCGCCCTCCCCGGCCCACTCCGACTCATCATCCAACGGTCGCCTCTCATCATCAGCTGGGTCTGAGGCAGGGGCTGCTGTCAACAAACTAACTGACTTACTCCGATCAGCCAATAATGGTCACCAAGCGTATCCAGATGAGCGAGTGGCAGCGATCGCTGCAGCAGCCGCGAACATGATGGCTCAGCCTGGTGAAGGTGCGAATGCTGTTCAAGTCGCCGCTGCTAACTTAGTGTCGGCGATGCGACAGCAACTAGCTAGAGAGCCGCCCGCACAGCCACCACCAGACACCCCCCCGGCCCCCACAGAAGCAGCACTGAGGATTCAACAAGCCGAAGCACTGCTTCGAAGTCAAGCTGAAGCTCTACGATTAGCAGTCTCTCAAGCTGCTGCCGCTCAAGCGGCGCAGGCTCAAGCCCAGGCTCAAGCTCAGGCCCAAGCTCAAGCGCAAGCGCAAGCTCAAGTACACAATCCTGAAGCTGTCAGTCCACTTAGACACAACGGCGGGTTCCCACCACAACCGACTGACGCCAGCGGTCAGCTATCACCGGAGCTAGTAGAAGCATTCAGAATCGCTCAGGAACAGCGGTTGGAACAGGCACTCCGGTTACACGATCCAAGGATGTTGGGATTCAATTTGCCGTCGCCAGCGCAGCAAGCCGCACAGCAAGCCGCGCAGCAAGCTGTCGCAGCTCAACAAGCCGCCCAGGCTCAGGCGGCGCAGGCGGCTCAGGCCGCGCAAGCCGCCCAACAGGCGGTCCAGCAACAGCACATTCAAGCCGCTCAAGCCGCGCAAGCCGCCCAACACGCCGCCCAGCAAGCCGCCCAACAAGCTGTTCATCTCCAGCAGAATCCGCAGCCATGAAAATTCACCTATTACTAATCCGACGCGATTTCAATAATGTCGCAAAAAAAAAAGCATTTTCGAATACAAATTGTGTGATTTAATTTCGGATATATAAAAATTTGTTTTTAAAAACGGAGCGTGACCCCCGAAATCGCCTCTGATTAGTAATTATGTTCGTTTTTCAGTGACTATTCGTTAAAATTTAATAATGTAATTGTTTAACGTAGCTGACTAAATTATACAATTTAAAACGGTAACAATACTTAGATAGAACTATCCGTTGTAAATAGGGAAACGTTTAGCGAAAATGATATTTGTGTAAATATAATAAAAAAATTATCTCTAAAAATAGTCGAATGAACAAAATGGAACACGAACTCGCCAGAACAAGTAATTAATTAGGATGTAGAGAATTATGACAAATAATAATTTCTGTGCAATTTTCGGTAAAATAATTATTATGCGTTTGGTTAAAAATGTGTGTGTGTTATTATTGTCGAGATGATAATAATAATAATTATTATATTTATTTTTTATTAGCTTTACCACAGAGCAGTGTATTTCTTAGCTTAGTACAAACTTTTGGATGTGCCAAACTGTTTTGAAGCACGTTTTATCGCATTTAGCGAGACTTTGCAATATTTAGTTGCGTATTAAGTTTCCATAGGATATTTTTAAAATAGTAAAATAGATATATTATCTTTATTATATTATTTTATATGATTATATTAATTTGAATATCTTTTATCTTTTTCACGCAATAACACGTCTTATGCTAGTCACGTTTTCGAACGCACAAATGTACTATTTAAAAAGATATCAAAATTATTTTATTTACTCGTTTCCATTGATATACGATTCGTTTTTTCCCTTGGCTTATTAATTTTATTGTTTCAAATGCCATATTAGTGTTAGTGATGTAAATAACGTAGGCAATTTACGCAACGTTAACGCTTGGTTATAAATGGAGTAACAAATTTATTATTATTTTTTTCTATGAGGTTATTATTTTGGACGGAAAAATATCATTATTTACAAATGATTTTGTATAGTTGTATATAAAATATTGAATTATGTTTTCGGAAGACTGCTGTTACACTTTGTTTTGTATATAATATTCAGTTAACGACGTGCGTAGTAAGAACATGGATAGAAAAATAGCGATTTTTCACTGAACTGAATGAAAACAGATAGACAGACAATACATATTTATAATAAATTGGACAAAAGTCGGAGAGCTAATAGATTACGCAAATAAAAATATATTTACACCTTGCTTCGACGTTAAATATATCTACAATCATGAATGGACAAAAACACACGAGACATTCTTTATAACACGGACAGACATAATGAATAATAGCCCAAATATTTATATTTATTTTCATTTCAAATATTAATATCTACTTAAATACAATAGCCCAGAATATCATTCGCAGAATGATTAAAGCATTTTGCTTTCTACACAACAACCACATCAGAACCTAGACAGCCGAGTCTAGGCACTCAGTTGCCACTACAATAGTTTTATAGTTCAAACAATTGCAAAATTGTGCACCGTTTCCTCGAATCCAGCGAACAATTTTGCAATTTTCACAGTAAGAATGTCAAGTGTTGCCGAATATTAATTCTTTTAATATTATCATCATGTATTATAAATAAGTGTCGGTCTGTACGTACAAAGACGTCCGCCAGACGACTTTGTACGCACGAACCGAATTATTCTTCTTATAATCGTAAACATAGGTAAGGTAATAGTAAGCTGATTTAACGTACGTAATTATTTCATTCTTGAATTAATATTGGTATGTTTGTACGCAGTAATGTCTACACGACCCAATTCTGTAGGATGCTGCGTCGATGTACCAATGTACATAGAGAAAAATCACAAAGCAATAGCCCAACAATATTTTATCGTTTACGTGACGTTTGGTTTGTGGATGAAGTTTTTATTACGATTACTTTGATTTCTCTTTAGTTTATTTATGAAATACAGACTTTTCGGCGTGTTTTTATTATAATTTGGAATGAAACGGCCAGTTACAAGACGCGAAGGTTACCCGATGAAGATTAAGTTTTCTAGGAAACGTGAAAAATCATTCTGATACTTATTAGACGCAAAACAAAACAATTTTTCGACTGATGAAACAAAAACGAAACCAACCTTTTGAATAATCGCAACAAAAATCGAGTGAACGGATCGCTATTTATGTAAAAAAAATCCTCATAAATTTAATATATAAATAAATTTTAATATAACAACAAAAGAGTTCCTATGAATATTGTATAAATGGTATTGTTTTAAATTTAGGTCATAGTAGAAGGAAAAATTTATGGACGTTTGGTATTTTTAAAGTTATAATTAATGAAACATCGTGTTAGGGAACTGAACTCGAGGGTTCTCGAGTTGTACAAAAAATGAAAAGCACGGATCATGTATCCTACATTAGATGTTTAGAGCAAAAGTTACGTTTCCAAGAAAGTGTTCAAACACGTCTGCGTTTTCGCCCGGCGTCGCGCGGAATATTTGTAAAAAATCCACGTTGTATTTTCGAATTAAAGGTTTTTAAATTTAATATAAGGATTATTCAGGTTACAGGTTAAGACGAAAATACTGCAAATCACCTATCTACTTAGTAAATTTATTAAAATTTAATGCCAGACGAAAATGCAGACCCACTTGTATTTTCTGTGATCATCGAAATGGAATAGTTATAAACGGATCGTGTCCGCGAGTTGTCAGAGGTTATTTTTAAGTTTTCGACGATTCAATTTTTTAACGTTAAAAGGGAAAAATTTGAAAAATGAAATTTTTTCTACATTTATTTTATGATGAAAAATTCCGTAGTTAAGCTGTGTACATTTAATAATAATATAAAGCCTAATTCACAGCGGGCCGGCGCCGCCGCTCGCTGGCGATATTGGAGAAAAACAAAAAAAAAATGATACAAATTTCTCAGTGCTTTTGTGTTTCTCCAGTGTCGTTTTAGTAACAATAGTACTGGATTCTGTTGATGTCAAACCCGCGTGGAAACTAGTAATTCCACGTTTTTCTTAACTTACTGAAATGCGCTGTTGGCACGTTCTTGTTGGAAAATGGATATGGCACCCCCTACAAAATAGTTTAATTGGCTCATTAATGTTTACGATTTGATAATTGCGTTGAAAGTTTTGTTACTAGGAGAAATAAGTTATTTAACATCTTTGCAAGATTCACTGACTGTATTTAGGGAAGATTGACCCGAGAACACTTTAACTTTTAGACAGGATAAAACAGAAATAAATAAATTATACTTATATATATACATTCAAAAATAGTTTATACGGTCCGATTTACATATTGTTATATTTAATAATGTCTAGGCTTAAATATTTGAACCTCCAAACTGTGATACTTTTTACTCTTTTGGCTCCTATAAATTCTAGATTTGTGAGTCTCGTGTCAATTTTCTCCTAGAAGTTCAGGTTTTATAGGTCAATAAATGTTATCCGATAATTGCGAGAGGCCAATTATGTAACAGTGACCTTAGCGGATAAATACAGGGCCTAATCGATTGTAAATGTAGCGGTTACTTCAAGAACGATTTACATTTAACAATTTTTAGATGATCAAAAGTAGAATTCACCGATGTACGAGAATGTATAAGAAAAGTTTGATGAAATTTGCGCAAAAATTCCTGTTAACAGTTCTTGAAGTAAACCACTATTTCATTGACGAATTAATTCGCAAAAACCAACTTGCGATTACATTACATTTCTTATTTTAAAGTTAAAAGCATTGCGAAACGTGATCGCAACCAAGCAATGGATGGCGACTTGAGAGTAATGCGCGTCTCAGAATAAAGGAATTGCTTCTGATTGAGCTAATATTGCTGCATGTCTATGATACTGTGAAAACTTCACAAAGCTTGGCTGATTGACCACGTTTCGCATTGCTATTGTTAAGTTTTTATTAAATCAATTGCTGTTGATTTGAATTAAGCATCCTTATTGACTGTTAATGTTTCATTTTCAATGCTTCATCGTTTCCGTTGAATTTAGCTTGTTTTATGAATATTTAGCCAAATATACACGTTTATCGTAAGTTAAGTGTAGTCAGGATAGCCAGGTTTTCATTCATACTCACATAGTAGTTAATGTATCTTATTGTAAGCTAAGCATAATTAATGTAATGTAATTCTGGGCTCGTCTATAGAATCATGTGCGCCCATACACTCGAGAATTCTTATAGATGGGCCCTTTTAATGCTTACTAAGTACGATTTTTCAATTAAACCGTGTACTTAGTTCGTGTTACGTAATCTGTAGTGAACAACGAAATAAAAACCACATAAATACAAAAAAATCTGTGTACCTCTATGTCATAGATAATGGAATTATATATTTGTGTATTAACTGATAATTACCTACCACCTATGTTACGTGTCATATCCATTTTAAAATGAAAACACATTTAGAGAGCAAAATTTTTATGATAGAACAAAATGAAATATGTTGAAAAAGTTTTAATTAGTGCTATTCGATTAATCTACCGACCATCACTGTCCACAAACTATCTCTGTCCATAAACCCGCACTGTCCAAACAACCCGCACTTGGCCAGCGTGGTCGGCCGTGGCCGAAAGCCTTCTCATATTTAAGAAGAGACCCGTGCCCAGTAGTGGGACAGTGATGCATTGATGATGGTTCGATTAATAAAGCAATCATATTTATTTAAAAAATAGTTTTTTTTATTAATTATTAATTTATTGTTTGTTTCTGTTAAAATTATGTAATTGTAAAGTTAAAAGAAAAGCAAATTTGGTAACTATTAATAATTATTTATATCTGAACATGAAATTTAGATATGCGGGAAACAAAAATAAATATTTACATTGTTACATTAATGAATTTTAGGATTAAAATTAAGCCAACAGCGCATTGTTTTTGTCTACTATCTATAACATTGTACGCCTCTGTAATGTCACACGGCATTTACGTTGTTAATCTTTACAGTCGGTTAAAATTCTATTGTCAAATATTACTTCTTACTAAAATTACTAAAATTGTAAAATGTCTCTAACTTTCACGAGGTTAATATTAGGTATTAATACTGCGCTAGGATTGAAAAATTCAAATAAATCACATTTGAAATGAGCTATTGCAACGAAAATAGAGTTAGAATCCAGCATAGAGTTCAGTTTGGATTAGTAAATTAAATTTTTCTTGTTAAAAATTCTTGATAGTCACTTTGTGGTTTCACTAATATTGCATTCTGAATTTTATTCTGAATTGCTTGGTTCAAATTGAAGTTAGGTATAAAGATTACATTCCACGTTTTTGAAAGCTAAAATCATTCTGGTTTAATTAAATTTCGAAAAATAAAAGGGAAATATTTACGTTGTACAAAAAATTACCTTTCGGTCAAAAATGTATTCAGGTTACTAAAATTAAAATTAAATGTATTCGAACTAAATTACCTAACGATGTCTCAAAACTATTGCGAATTTAAGTATTCTGAGATATAAGTGAACTAAGCACGAGCTTGTTCTGAAACCAAACTAATTTAAAACATACGACTTTTAACCGACTGTAATTTACATCTTAAGAAAATGTATCTCATACCTAAATTGTATCCAAATCTCTTCGCAATCGGTGTATTCTAGTCTTATTTGTGTAAATTACTTATCCTTGTTATTATTGTGTCGTGATCAAGTTTGATTGATTCAAAATTTGATTTTAGAATTAAAATTCAAAATAACTATTGAATGTATTCAGAACACTTTTTCGGCTAAATTAAAATAAAATTGTAAATTAAAATTTATCTTCAAAATTAAGTACCTACCTATATTTCGGCGTATGAATTGTAAAATTGAAATGTTTAGGCCCTAGAATAAAAATTAAATTTAGGTAGAAGTCAAAATTCGTGTTTGGCATATTGTATTAAAAATTATTACGATAAATTAAAATGAATGTAAATAAATTTTAGGGATGTGATGTGACGTTATTTTATTGTACCTAACTGCTCGGTGTTTAGGTAATACGTCATGCAATACAGACATACAAACCTAATTCTTGAAATAATTCTGAAATATTATAGATATCGTACCCAATTCCGTACTGATATTTCACGACATGCCTGTTTTAGTTACATTATGTATAGCGTTATTTATCATGTATAAGTTAAATTAATTTCGTAATTAATATTATTATGTTAAATTTACGCGATGCCATGTTTTTTATTTTAATTATTTTAGCCGTAAGCTGCAATATGTTTATTGAATATTATATTTTTATAGAAGTTATTTTTTTTGTATTCGATACGTAGTCGAACTGCTATGTAATTTAATAGTTAAGTTTTAGTGTTGAATTATGTTATTGAGTAACTTTTTTTATTTTACAATTTATCGAACAAAATTAACCCATTAATTGTAATGCGAGATAATTTTAACAACGGAAAATGCTTAATGTGTCATTAAAATGAGAATAGTAACTATTATTGCCGAAACGGTTAGCTATAATTATTTTAAAAAATAAAAAGGATGATTCATAGCGTTGAGTTTTTTTTCGATTCCATTTTTTTAACTACCCTACCTTGTTTCTAATATTCAAAACGTCAAAATGTGAATGAATTCTCCTGTTAATAGGTACTTTACCTACTTAATTAACAATTACATAGATTTCGCAGTATTATTAAATAAATGAAAAAACAATTTAAAAAAAGATAGTTCATTGTTAAATTGTATTTTTTGTTATGGAGAGAAACCACACAGCCTACTTACTAAATTAAAACAGCTCCATCTTTTGACGAATAGACAAATTTGTACTTTGAATTTATAATTATTATCATAGTCTATTACAGATTTCTTTATTTATTGTCACTATTTCTTATTGTAAGAAAATTGTAAAGTAATAGAAAGGTCTCTAGTAATCTTAAAACCTGAGTAAAAAATTTATAAAGGAAAAATCTAATGGTAAGCAATAAAATATCTTATAGTGTATAAAAGCGCCATCTGTGTAGTTGATAAAAAACTAAAGACTAGCTTTACCAGTGTCATCTGTTGCAGTTTTTTTAAACTACAATACTACTGAAAAAGTCATAAAGCGCGCCATCTAGGTAATGGACTTCACAACTACCTGAATGATAGAATTCGTAATAGTTCTTTTAAAATGTTATAGATGGCGGTTACGTTATAAAATGTATGTCTACGAAAATAATAAAATTATAAATGCTTATCAAAAAGTAACATTTTACACTATTAGATGGCTCTACTGGTAGAAGAGTGAAAGAAAAATGCTTTTATATTTTTTCCAATACCTAATAAATACTATTTTATACCATTGTTAGCAGCTTTCTATTGCAATGCATCTTCTTATAGTTGTCACTAAACTAAATGCAAGTTATTTTTTTTTTGCAAAATCGCTTAGGTACAAAAGACGTACGCACCCTAAAATAATCGTTGTTGTATAAATGAAATATATTTTGCAGAAATATAAGCCTTTAATAAATCTACTTTTAAAACTAAATACAATTAAGTATCTCCATCTCTTTACACCTGCCTTCAACCCTTTTTATGTCCCACTGCTGGGCACGGGTCTCTCCTCACAACCGAGGAAGCCATGGAGCATATTCCACCACGCTGCTCCAATGCGGATTGATGGAGATACGGGTTAGTGGCCAACCCGTGTCGGATGTTG
>DWAV01002128.1:0-11768 GCA_018231305.1 Noctuana lactifera | reverse complement strand
ATAGCCTTTCGTCGGCCCCGTAGCAAAAGGTACTCGTCCCGAGTTTTCCTGACAAAAAGAAATTTAAAAAAATGTATGACCTGACATTGAGTTCGGAGATACAGCAATATTGTTTCTGTAGTAATAGTTGTTTCTTCGCAGTGCTATGCTATGCACTACCGATCATGTCAGGACCTCATGACCTGGTGATTAAGAAAAATTGGTTATCATTTCATTAGTCAGCCAATGATGCCCCATCAGTGATTAATAATGTCAGTTAAAAGCAGGCCAGTGGTGGCACTATGAGATATGATATGAGATCATAATAATACATAGAAGATTACGTCACTTTTCATCAACTATTTTTAACGAATACCCAGTACCTACACTTCTGTAATACCATTAACAAACGACTGTCGCACGTGGGCGAGTAAATACATGGCCGTGGCCCCGATTAACAAATCGCTGTCTGTGATGGAATTACCTATTTATAAATTTTTCTTGTAGAATCGGTTAACTCGTGATAGCAAAATTATTGCCAACGTGCAAAAAAGAAAAGTGATTAAAGTAGCTAAATACTAGTAAATACTCATGTGTCACATAACTACACTCGTAGATACTCACCTATTCATCAATTCGATTCAGTACCACGTCAACCTAAACTAGATTATAGTGTCCACTACCCTGGTTATAACTTAGACGCCTTAGACATTAGACGTCTAACAATAAATTACCTATAGTATCTGTGAGTCTGTGCCTGTGCGAATAATTAAAGTGAATCATGCATGCCAATAGAAACTTAAGTATTATTATCTTGTAGAAAAGTCTGAAAAGTAGAACGAGAAGTGCAAGTATAGACCATGTTTTCGGTTCAACTCATCACTTCGCTTACAATCTTTTTAAAAACAAATGTCCCAATTATACACGTCATTTTATAAATATTTTTATTTTCAGGAACAGGATGTCGAAACTTCGATCTCGCTGATTCAACGGTTGCTAGACGAAACAAAAAAGAATAAAAATGAAACCACTCATCAATAAGAATCTCATAACACTAAAATGTGTTCTTTTTTTCTTCTTGGCAGGTAACTACTTAGTTTACTTTTCATTACGTACGAGTATAATATATAATCCTCAACCTAAGGTAACTTATCTACCTATATAGTAAAATTGTTACAAGTACGTAAGTAATACGTACTTGTTACTTATTAGCTACTTATTACTTACTTCGTTGAGATACATTTGTGAACTATGTAGGTCTTATAGCGTATAATAGACGAAAAAAAGTTGTCCCGCCAGAGACGAGATCGGCCTCTTCGTTCGATGTCCCGTCGCGTCGGTCACGTCGTACTAAAAATGCAGTCGTTTGCTGTATTGCAAGCTTCCTTCTAAGGAGCGTTAGGGCACTTGCGGCTCACATGAAAACCAAATGAGGGACCATTCACCTCGGCCTCGGTCTTTGCAATAAACTACAGCTGTCAATGATAAAATTTAGTTCAAATCGTTTGTAGTTTTACTAGATATCTACTATATTAGATGGTACTAGGTATAGTAGGTATCATAAATCATAAAGCTTCTTTCACAAAAGCAGTTAACATTGTGTTTCAAATTACAATAACCTTTACCTACTATAATTTTATCCATTGTAAATAGTGTACATAGGTGTTTATCTAGTCTAGTCTTCCACTAAACTATTGGCTGTGCTTTTTGAAATTTTTGAAGCTCACAAAATTTATTTTGTTTATATCGCAGTTTTCTTATACACACCTAAATTTACTTTAGCAGGTACTACTTTATTTATTAATATTTTACTACTACTGTAGCTATTTATATACTTACTATATAGCATTATCTGAAAAACCGACTTTTATCGTCTTTAATCCGAACTGTTTCGATTTAGTCAGAATTCCGTGGACGTTCAAAATCGTTTATGTCTTAAGTATGTTCCCCCCATGATTTCAAGACTCTTGGTTTGTTTTCAGCCGCATTTTGATACCGGTTTATTTTTTACTACTTAACAATACCAAGCAGCAACGAGGCTCATTGTACTTCGTGTAGGTAACATTTCGTAATAGGCACACGTACCTATTATTCTATTTCGGCACGGTAACTTGCGGTGCCGAGGCGTGATAAATAAATTAAATAATGTTAAGGCAAAGCATCATGTTTTAGTTCCGCCCGGTAAGTAAACATATCAAATTAGATTCAAGGAAACTATAAAATTTGCTTGCTTGAGGAAGAAATGTGTTTTTGTTAGGTGAGGATTGGGGTGTTCTTCTACTTAAGAAAAACTAAGTACCTACCTACTTGATTTTTCACATGCAGAAATGCAAAAGCTTACGTCGGCTGCTAACCAGCCTCGATGACGAATAAATTGTAATCTATTGTATCTATTTTTGTTTTCCAACTTCACTTTTTAGGACTTCAAACCCTAACTTTATGATGCGGTCACGAAGTTTATTACGAGCCCACATTTCAGCTCGTTACATTAGTAGGTATAATGGCTAATGGCCACTGGCCAGTATTTTACTGCAAAACCTGTAAGTTTATATTCGTTAGACGGTTAGATACCTAAGATACAGTGTTCAGCTTGCATTTCTATAAGAAACCCCTTGTAATAAATAATAAACCTTATTTTTACAACACTATCTCGAAAACTGCTTAGGCCCTCCTTTTTGTTTTCTATTAATAATAATCTTTATTCTTCTATTTTGGATCAATTTTATCAAACTCTGAGCAGGATCCAACATTTTCTGAATTTTGCTTAGGTAGGTATATTATGTTTTATTAATTCGTTATTATTTGTGCTTACAGGTGTAGGATGTATCTATCAATACCTACCCTTGCATATGTTGTCCATCGGACTGGACCGGGGAGAAGCTCGTCTCATATCGGCTGTTGCGCCCTGTATCGCACTCCTAGGTCCAGCTATACTAGGACCCCTTGTTGACAGGTAAATGTTTTGCTTAATTTTGTTGTAATCCCGGCCACACTTACAGGAGGCGACCATTAGCCTCCGGGGTAGCAGCGCAACTACATGCGAGCTCAGGTAGTACACGAGCCTGCGCGATCACTTAAAACCAGCTGCTACTTCGTATCGTTAAAAAAAATTAAGTGTCTGTACGCATATTATTATCGACGACTTAAATTATCTGTGTTGGCTTCTCTAGTCTACCATTTTGGGAAATTTTGTAGTCATTTCTCAAATTCTGAAAAATATCTGAGCCTGAGAGTAGGTACTACTCGTAAAACCTATTGACGGCTCACATTGTTATAATATAAATACTACGTCCGACGCGAGTCGATTTCTTACAAGTATGTATATACCATCAATCTTACAATTTAATACGTAACTGCCAACAGCCAAAGTGCAAAGAAAATTAATATCTTTATTTCCCACAAGAAAAATACTACGGAACGTATGAATAGATCGCAGCATCCACCACGCAGGCCCAATACGTGTTGGTGGACAATAACACAGTCTGTATAAAATTTCAAAACGCACAGCCCTATGACATAGTCGATTTAACTCTGCTGGCCCGGTTTACCCAGCTCGCACTCTATACTTACAACATAGTTAAAACTAAAAATATTAATGTTTCCTGATTGGCCCAGATTATCGGTAGGTCGCGGGTCGACTGGCGGAAGTACGGGGCCCAGTGGTTCCGGACGGCTGTTGCGAGTCGTCACTGCAGCCTGTCTTATCCTGAGCGCCATCTTTTACACATTGCTGTTGGCCGTGCCTTATACTGTAAGACATGAGGTACGTTTCCCCATTCGTATGTTACTAATAAAAAAAATCAAATTCCGATTTATTAAGTAAGAAGATTAAGCCGATCATTTGATTGCCAACAGGCTCGACGTCCAAACGTACTGTTCATGTGCGACTCAGACGGCGCGTACGTCATGCAGGAAGTATGCACTGAAGGCATGCGCTGTAACCGGTGGGAAGGAGAGAAGGTTCGTACCCATTCACATGCTCACCCTGTTTAATTTGGCAGTCAAAGTAAAATTTTAAAACAATTTACCAAAATCGGGATTATTATGAGCAGTTTGTCAGCCTCAGCAGCATAGGTACATTATTATGATATTTTCTGAATCAGAAATATATACACGTATAAATATAAACTTAGCTAAAACTTAATCCGACAACATTCCTAACACCGTGACATTTACAGTCCGGGTATTTATCAGGGTCAGTCTAGCGATCGTTAAAAATAGTCGCTGTATTTTCAATCAGTAAGTCCTAGTAAAAGTTCACGTGCAAGAATCTTAACCAAAAACTGAAGAACATTTTTTAGCTAGGATATTTGCAGTTAAGTAAGATTATTACCTACTACTGCGTATTTAAATGCTTAAGAAAAAAAACAAGATAGGTTAATCTGACTGCTGGATGACGGGAGACCTGTAGGTACACTGATTTTTTAAATATATTATATTATATACCTAATTTATAATGGGTATGTTAAAAATGAAACTGGGAAAATTGCAGTCAGGCGTGCTTGCGGTGACTGCATGTGAATACGGGTGCGCGGACGGTAACATGACGTGGGCCAAGCAGCCCTTCACTACCACTTCGACCACATCGACTTTGAGACCCATGTACAACAGCGTCGTCAATGCAACTGTAAGTCCGTCAAGTTTATGTTATTATAAGTCAGCATTGTATTTGTAATACTTTCCAATTAACTTGTATCGGCATCCCGCCATTTTTCTAATATATTAGGTATATCAATAAAATATGAGTGCTATGTCTGCTATAATAAGATTCAAAATCTTTTGCGCGTCAGCGACGTCGCCGTCATAAGAATGTGGATAAATAATATGGATGATCTACGGCCTGCAGAGACCACTTACTATCAAATGGCCCACAGATTCAATAATTTGACTATGTGGATATTTTTTGCACTTTTATAAATGGAATAGTCACTGATGCTACCAGGGGCATGGCTTTTAAATGGCTGGCCGGTACCTTGCACAAGGACCTCGGACCCAACTGTCAATGCGATAATAATATCTGCTACAAACCAATAATTTATTTTGGTGTTTGTACCCTATAGACAGAAATTCTTGAAATCTGTAACAAAAAATTATAATTTGTTACTTTTTAATTACAATACATAAACCTTACAATTTTATATAGGAGCCCTAATTTTTTCTGCGTTTAGTACCATACCTAGCTACACTACTCAATCTTACAGAGTGCACACATGTAATTTTCCTCCCAGGCGGCACCTACCCAGGTGACTGAGGAGGCGGAGGACGAGGACGACTTCGAGATCTACCCGCCGCACCTGTGCTACGACGGGCAGTGCCTCGTGTACATGCAGCACGCCGGCCGCCTGCGCGTGCCGCTCTCCCTCACCGCTCCCGAACCACCGGAGGACAATTCCACCGATAACAATAATTGGTGTACTTATCGCACTGGTGAGTTGTACTAGTCATAACAGATCTTTATGTTTTCGTGCCGTAAGCGGAAAAAATTCAATTTTAACACAAACTACTTAGAGACATTAGAGATAATATATATTGTTAACAGGGTCTCAACTCAAATATAATCTTGCACAGAAAATTCTGCAATATTATATTAAGAATAAATTATTGTTATTACCGATTTTTCAATTCTATATAGTTTGGTTATTAAATAAATAAGATTGTTGCGGCAAGGTGGTACCCTGAAATGCCCGGTGCCCCCGGAGCGGCTGCCGGAGCTGGCGGGCGAGGAGGGCGCGTGCGCGGCGGCGCTGCGCTGCCAGGTGCTGGACCCGTACGACGAGCCCGGCGGCGTGCTCGCCGACGCGGAGTGCCGGCTCGTGCTCGGCGACCCCGCATTCACTTTCTGGACTTACTTCGTTATTAGGTAACATGGTCTTCCTTTGACCAATCATCACCTTGTGGGCGCACCCTACACTGTTATATAATATAAACAAATTCTCGTACTCCTCTCTTTCCTTGGACATCTCCGGTGGATAGCTTTAGGCTATGGTTAAGCATTAAATGTAACCATTACCTGTTTCCTGTTTTAAGTAGATCATGGTAAGGAATATTTCTGTTAGTATAAATTATATGCGTAGAGCACAGACTACAAAATAAATAATTAGGATCTGTAACAGTTTAAGATATTCATTTATTACTTTTTAGATTGAAGTTAAATTTTTACTCAAAATAATTTTATTAGACATTGTTTAATTTTCTCTTAGAAATTGATATTATATATTTTTAATTTGGGTCACTGTCGTGTTTGATTGCAGAGTGCTAGCGGACATATGGCCGACGGCGGTGCTGGCGCTACTGGGCGCGGCGTGCGTGATCGCGACGCGCGAGACGTCACGGGGCCGCGGCGACGTGGGCCGGCAGCTGGCGTGCGGCACGCTGGGGCTGGCGCTGATGCCGCCGCTGGCCGCGCTCGCCGCGCAGACCGCCCCGCACGCGCCTTACCTCGGCCCCTTCCTCATGCACGCGCTCTGCATGATCATCGCCGCCCTCATTCTACTCTTTGACAAGTAATCAACAGCTTTTATTTGACGTTTCTTATTGTTTTTGTTTTGGAAAGATTATCAGTTTCTGTTCCAGATATCATTCACAAAATATCATCTTTTTTAAATAAAATTGTGTCTACTCGTAATAGTACCAAATTTTTTTTAAAATAAAGCTTTCACTGTTTAGGTTAATCTTAGGTAAAACTTTGTTGCGCAGACATATGCCATTGTCAACGCCGGAGTGGTGGTGGCACACGGCGGCGGGCGCGCTGGCGCTGCCGATGAGCGCGGTGCGGCGCTACGGCGCCGAGACCGCCGCGCTCTGCGCGCTGCTCGCGCTACTCGGAACGCTCTTCGCCGCCATCGACTCCTACCTGCCCTGGTACACTCTCACTTCATCATCTCAACACTTCTTCAACTTACATCACTATAAATTTTTAGTTTGAGACAAACAAGACATACGATGTGAGAACAAAAACTTATATATTGCATAAATTTTCGCTCCTGTCGGACATCGAATCCGGGACTCATCGCTTCGTACTCAAAATCATTATAAACTATAGTGCGTTAGTGAGGGCGTTTTGACGGGTGCAAAAAAATGAAGAAGTCACCTTTAAAATATAGTAATTATCTAAATGAGTGCGTACGGCGTTGGTTTGCAGGCGCGTGGTGGAGCTGGAGCTGCAGGCGGGGGCGATCAGGGAGAGCACGTGGATGTCGGTGGCGCTGACGGTGACGGCGGGCGCGCTGCCGGCCGTGCTGGCGCTGTGGCGGGCCGAGGCGCTCGTCGACTACGTCGGACACTCCAACCTCTTCATTACCGCTTTCATCTTCTACTGCTTGCGATTCACTGGTAACTACACTAACACGCTTCGATTGATTGCCGAGTCAGGGGAGGGGAGGGCTTTCACTCGTTGCGAAGCCCTGCTGTGACCTACCCTGATCCATGATTGCTAATATTAACGAATTTTATGATTGTCTTGTTTTAGGATTAGCGTACGCCACATCATATGCTTGGATAGTTGTATGCGAAGTTTTAGAAGTATTTACTTTGAGTTTGGTGTGGGTCACTGCAATATTATACTTCCGGCATCTTGTTCCGCGGAAGTATACAACCACAGGACAAGCATTACCCGTTATTGCACACTTTTGCATTGGTAAAGTATTAGAGATTTTATTACCTACTTGAGTAAAATTCATCTTTTAAGCAATTAAATGTCATTACCTATGACAATTATGTAAAATATTGTAGCAAAATTTGCATGCTTAGGAATTCTCAATAAAATTCTCAAAAGGCACTTTAAGCCATTCTCATAAACGCAAGCCTATTATACAGTAAAGACTCGTTCCCAGCAGTGAAACTGTGATGTGTTGATGAATATGTAAGACGGCATACGTGGTGTGTGTCAGGTCGCTGTATCGGCGCGATAGTCGGCGGTATAGTGTCGCTGGAGGAGGGCGGTGCTGGCGGCGCGAGCGGCACGGCGGCGTGGCGCGCGCTGGGCGGCGCGGCGCTGGCGGCGGCGGCCGCGTACCTCGCGCTCTACCACCTGCTGCTGGCGCCGCGCTGCGCCGCGCCGCCCGCGCCCCCGCCGCACCACCTGCTGCAAGGTAACCTCACCTAACCCACGCCACCCTATACAGTAAACGAAAGGATGTGTCGTGACAACATTTTATTTTTAAGTTTATAAATAAGTCCAACTACAATAATTATAACTATTCGTTTTAAAATAGAATCTAATTTTAATTTAATAATTAATAAAAAAAATTTGCGAAGTGAAGTAAGCAATCACTATTTCACTAATCACCAATTATAAAATCCTATAACAAAAAAATAATTCAATATTTATGGCTTTTAAGCTTCTACTGTGGATGGACAACTTAGTGGCAGAGGTTCGTGGGTATCAAATACGGCACTATAAATTTATTTTAGAATTTTTTCATGAATTTGTAGCTATTTTAAATTATTTTTTTTTTTTGCATCGAACTCCTCACAATGCACTTTTTTAATTGATTTATGAAACAAAAATACGTTAAAACACTTTAATTCACACTCACAATTATGTACCTAATATCACTTTCATTTTACAACACTGTATTTTCAGTAGATGTTTTGCGTTTGTAAAGCACGAGTTGCAATGTGCAAAGATAGTAATGTCTGTGGTATGTTTTATGATAATTTAAAATTAGTAATTTGAAAAACAAAAGAATCTAGCAAAATAAATTAATAAAAACCGGGACATTGCCTGGGTACAAGTCAGAGCATTGGCTAATCCATTAAGTAAAATTATTAAATTTCCAGGTTTGAATGCAAACGGAGCCTCTAATGGCAACTATTCCCCGATGCGCGTGTACCACGAGGAGCGATCTCGCAAAGGACATTTTCGGTATTGAATTAATAATAATTATCGTTGTCACTTGTTTTTGACATCAGAGCCTAGTTTAAAATTCTAATAAGTACATTTATGTGATATTTACTATTCTTATTAATAATTTTTCTCGATCGATCTAATCGTTTTATTTAACTTTACTCTTACTGCCGCAGTTGCATTTGTGTCCATGTTTTTTTCATTAAATGAGTTGTCTTGTAAAAATGTGGTGTTTTTATTTCTCCCAAATTAATTATTTATTTTTGAAGATAGATATTACGTGGTTATAGGTAACATGTATGCAGGAAGATGGTATGCAGTGCCACTATCAAATCCTAACTAACTTAAGTTACTAAGTTTTAGTATACTAATTACTAAATATACTAAAACTTAGTAACTTAACTTTCATTTATTTATTATTATATACATTGGTAACTAAATATTGTTTGCTCCACAATACGTCATGCAATGTTTCCATGTCATATTGCTATGATAACAAAAATGGCGGGTGAAATCGCGGGCGGACGCTTGTTGATTTTTCTTTTTTGTGCACCGTACAAGCACGCGACTGAGCCGTCGCCCGTCACTTCGCTCAGGTCTCATCTAGTCGCGAAGGGTTATACTTAAAATACTTGTCCATTTATTGTATTTTATGGAACCAAAAAATATCACAAAAAAGATTTGTGTTTAATTTAAAGTTTAATTTTTAATGAAAAAAAAACTTGAATTCTACCAGGCCAATTTTACTTTTATAAAACATGCTGTAATATAAATCTAAAAGGAATATACAAAAAAATCTAAGTATATATACTCGTAATAACCTTATATTTAACTTAAATCGTAGATACAAATACAATCTTTCTTTTAACGATCCCTGGAAACACGTAATTACCTAATTTGCGTTTCCTAGATTTGAAAAAATATATACATTACATGCCTTCAACCCTTTTTATGTCCCACTGCCGGGCACGGGTCTCTCCCCACAACCGGGGAAGGCCTGGAGCTCCACCACGCTACTCCAATGCGGATTGGTGGAGATACATAGTAATTTTAAAAAGTAATTAATCACATACAAGTCTTACTCTCCACAAAATCTTAGCAACAATATAAAAATATTGCTTAAATTATTAATTACGGAACTCGCAAGTGGAACCCTGAGATTGTAAAAGACATACTTGAGGACTTAGTTACAGTACAGTAGGTAATAAATTATTTAACCTTATAAATAAACGTGACCTGAAGTAGTGACAATACTTTGGAATGGTATGTATCTACGTGAAATTTTCCCATTGGTCACAGACTGTTCTAATTATTATGACTTTTAGAGCTTAAACAATATACATAATATTGTCCAAGTTAGTTAAGTTAAACATCAAACAAACATAATACCTGGGGTTTATGGTTACATTGCAGCACACAAGTTTAGTGTTTAATAGAATACAGTTTGTAATTAAACAATAAACAAACAGGTGCTAAATTGAATTCGCTTATAATATGTAGGTTATCTTTTACGATCTAAAATAATGCTAACAGATGGCGATAAGCTCTGGTGCGCATGGAAAGTTGTTGGTAAGTTATTTATTATTCGCCACGTAAATATTTATTATCTATAGTCTGGTTGTATTGTATGGATATAGGATTACACAATACAACGAAACTATGGAAAAGAATATAATTATACAAGTATAATTATACTGAACACACTATTTAGGCGCTACGCAAACGTGTTACCGACACAGCACACGACAAAAAACCGCAGTTGCTCTATTCGCATGATGCTTGTTAATTTTTTATTTAAGTTTACAACAACTGACAAATTTTAGATCGCAGTAATGGTTGATATTGACAGTACTCATCTACGTTTGCGCAGCCCTATATGTTGAATTGGGAGTAAGATAAAATCGACTAATGAGCTCATCCGCTCAATAAATTTAGCTTCCATGCGTGCCCAAGCTAACTTGCTATCAAATTGACATTTCATAATGTTCCAATTAAATATTATAATATTATTCTTTATATGACGTTGACAATAAAATTGATGACCTTTGCATAGTTACATCAACATGGGCGATGTTGTTCGCTACATGTGACCCTGTCAACGTAGGAATAATTTAATGTGTTATATAGTTATTTTACATTGAATGTATCTTATCACACTTTCCGTAGACATAGTTATTAAACATTGCAAAAATACCGGCAGTAGTATAATATTATCCTAGTTTTGTGCGCTTAGTAAACGAACATAACGCAGAACTAGCCAACAGTAATAGCCAAGAGTAATCGATTCTTTAGGTAATACCGAAACCTTTAAAAAAAACTTGCATAATTAAAAACACTCGAATTTTAAGTTATTTCGTATAATATAGAAATAATAGGAATCGCTCATAAATACTTTTTTTATTAGTTACATTAATTTAGTTTATTATATTATTACCAGTTATTATATTTATCTTTAATTTACAAATTGTATATTAATGTATTGTACTTAAATACGTCAAACCCAAGTAATTTATATATATATATATATTGGTAACCCCAGAGGGCAGATAACCTATTTACATTCAACTACATATTTGATATCAAACCAGATTTTTTACCTACCTATATATAATGTAACAAGTCAAAGTTATATGACGCCAAATTTTAATAATCTTTCCATCATCTATCATTTATTTATTTTACGCACACGTCCATAGGAGTTTCTTTGCCGTCAGCTACTTTTTCTTCACTGTCATCATATAATAATTGATCAATTATCTCATCAGAAAGTTCTGGACCATATTTATCTACAGGGACTGATTCATCGACATCTTTATTTTCATGAAGAAATGGTTTTTCATCTGCTTTGTCAATAAGTAACTGATCAGTATCCTTTTTGTCAGAAAGTGACTGATCAGTATCTTTTTTGTCACAAAGTGACTGATCAGTATCTTTTTTGTCA
>DWAV01002127.1:0-11774 GCA_018231305.1 Noctuana lactifera | reverse complement strand
TGTTGTAATAAACCAATTTAATGTTCAACCTTTTTTCCGCGTCATTTCAAATTTTCATAACGACTTTCAGAATTGAAATTTCACGTATCTGTGTATTTCTAACATTTTTCTACCTATTTAAACAGAACAACCTAAAATTAATTTGTCGATTGTAATATACAATATTGTTGCAAGACTGATTTAGGCCAAATCATGAATAAAAATATATGGCCAAATCTTGTTCACATACCTACTGTGTATATTTTATTTATATAATATAATAATATATACGTTTGTTACTGTATCTCGAAAGTCGCTGTCAAATTTCTTTTGCTAATAAATGTTTGTTTATTGCGTTAATTGTTTCATTACCTGTATTATACAGCCTGCAAAACAGCTGGTAAATTAGAACAAGAATACTTATTTAGAGTTAAAATTTATTAGAGAGGTGGATAAACCAAATAAATAAAGCATTTATGTAGAAATAAATTTACCTAAGTATTTTAAATTGCAGTCTATTTTTATTAAATTCAGTTTTCTGTTATACACCAAGAGATGACGTCTATTGAGTAAAAGCTTTGTAAGTACATCGCTACTCGATACTAGATGGCGTTAATTCTAAAATAATTTCATTCATTTTAAGTTCTTAGATTGTGTTGACCTTCAACTTTGACTTTTCTTAAAAGCTAGAAAACCTTAGAAAGGAAATAAGATGTTGGGTATTAATTACAGTTTAAACGAACTAGCCTATTTATTCGTATGTGTGAGATTCTATTTCAATTGTACGAACTACATAGTCTTTATATATAACTGTAGGTACGCAACGCACTCACTCATTGTAGGTCGTAATTTATAGGTAAATATTTTTTTTAATTCTTACCAAATGAAAAAACCTATTTTAATGGAGTTCTATCGAATAAGAATATTATTTGGTACAGTATTGTTTTATAAAAATATATTGGAATAAAATTAATTTTGATTGTTAAAAAAGAACGATAATAATATCCTTATTTCTTTTCTAATTATCTAATAATAGGTACGATTATTATTAATAACAAAAATTAAAGTGTGTGTTTCAGTTTCTTTTGATCTAAAAACAGGACTTCTATCCTAAGTGTTTGAGGTCGGTCGAGGGTTGCAATGACTACCTACTTAACATCAGGCGCCATGCATTATGATACCATCAACAAAATTACTTTCATTACTTAAATAAAATAAATGCTACATCATTTTATGAAGATTTACAGTTGCAACGTCGTTTCAGAGCAATTCATTTTTATTAATTTAAATGATGGACCCTCCTGTCCTTCGTTGCAAGTCGAGGAGTTCCGCTTCTCGGATTTCATTTTTAATACAGTTTTTTGCTTTTTCAATTTCGACTTAAGAGCATCACACATCGTCAGATGTTTAAACATATTTATAATATTAAGATAAAATATTGCTGGCAACACAATAGGTACCTATGTTTTTCCAAGATCTCATAATATGTTACAAATAGTAGCGTTTTTCTTTTAAACGTTGTGTAAATCAAGTCACAACACTTATACAAGATCCTGTAATTACAAAACAATGGAGTGATTATAGTAGTGTTAGGTTCGGCGCATGTTTGGCTTCAAACACTGCCATATCTGCTGTGGAGAAGTCTTTCAGCTATAATAGGAGACTGACACGAATTTCTTTGTCAGAATATTTATTTTTAAATGAAATTGAAGGAAGAAAAGAAAGATCCAAATAATCGATAAGAAAGATCGCAATAATAAACCCCCTAACATATAAACAAAAATAAATAAACTTATATCTAAAACTACCACTAAATAAAGAATTAACACTTATCTAGGTATGCACTAAAACTGAAATAACTTTAAGGAAATATTACGCCCGTTCAATCATATTTTTTGAGTGATTGAGTACTAAACTTTAAATACAAGCATTCACAATCATTATTATTAGTAGGTAGTAAGATAGCGCTCAAGTATTTGCGGCAGTTTTTCTCTGTATCCGGACTGAACCTAACATTCTCTGTAGGATAAGTGATTAGCATCTCTTATTTGTGTGATAATTACTGGAGAGCTCGATCTACGTAAGATTAACTTCAAGTCAGTGGGTTTTTAACAAACCGACGTTGCAAAAGTGTGTCATGATGTCAAACAAAAAAAAAAGTAATTGACATTTTATTAATAATTAATTGATTTAATTGAAATAAATTATTTGAAATAAATTTATTTCTTTTCGGGATCGGTGTAATGTCGACTCCTCAAACGATCACCGATTAAAATGTCCCTCAGAAACCATTCCATCTGAAAGACAAGTAAGAAAATACTTAAAGACATTTGCTCACGTAGTATTATTTCCAAGAGAACATCCATCATTCCCTTATTACAAGACCAATAATAAAAAAAATAAACGGAAAGTTTTGTAGCTGATCCACAATCTCTATTACCCAATCTTATTTATTTGTAAGTGGTCGGCGACCAACCGTACTTATTCAATATGCATAAAAACGCAACATACGAATCGAAAGGGAAATTCGGGATTGAGCCAGACATAACAATTTTATCTAAAAGGGTAATCCTTGAATCGGCGCGCAGTTAAGGTTTATTAGCCCCGCGCTTTAAAGCGTCCGCCGCACACGTGAAGGCAGCTTAATCGTGTCTGGGTGGCAGCCCCCGCGTACTGAATGGCGCGGGGCGGCGCCCGAGCGCCGACAGTCGCGCCTCGAGCCCCGGAGGGGCTACACGTGTCCTCGCTCTCGCTCGCGACTTATGTAACCATCCGCACGGTGAGTCCGCAGCCTCCGACCCAGCCACCCTCCTCGCCTCCATCGACCTACGCGATAATCCACCCGCCGTCTTCACTCGCTCGCGGACCGAGTCGATCCGTATCGACTGACAGACTCAGCGCGGAACCTCCGCTGACCCGCTCGTTGTGCAATATCTGTCAGCTGAGAGGTGACATAATCAATGCAGTAAGTACCGGTGTCCGGAGTGCGTTCCGCGGAATGCTGGAGGTGCGTTATGTAACGGGACGTCGTCGCCTTCCGCCGCGAACTTCGGAAGACGCCGATTACGCGCCACCATGTGAACCTGCTGCTTAACATTCTCTTCTCGAAATTCAGTTCGCTTTCTAACAGAAAAATTGCCCTCTAGTTTTTTATTAAAAATGTTTAAAGTTGATTTTACATGCGATTTTAAACAATACCCTTACGTAATTTTTTCCTTTTGTAAACTCTACATCAGGCTTTAACTAATAAACAACTTGTTTATTTACATTTTAAAAGATCAACAAATTATATTTTTTTAGGAATAGCATTTAAGACTTAGATAAGTACACATCATAGCGATTATGTAATGTGTAAAAGAAAGGCTCCCACAATACCTACTTTAGTTTGGGGTCGATCTTTCGAAAACCGTTCGGTCGTGGAGGAAATAAGGATTTTTATTTTTTATAAACCACTTTTTAGACACAGCGATTGGTATAACTAAAATAATTATGTTATTGTGATAGAAACCAAAAAATATAAATAAGGGTATAACAAAATACATACAGAACTGGCAGAGGTAGAATCTCCCCCTTTTTGAAGTCGGTAATAATACGTTTTTGCTTTGAGGATATAATAACATGATTGTTCAAATTAAATTTAGATCGTTCTCTAATAGCCCACAAACACGCACTGCGCGTCTAGATAATATTATTATGTTTAAAAATAATGAGAATATAATTACCGTTTACAAAGCTGTGAATAAAGTATAGTCTCCGAGACAATAATTTAATAGATTATTGTCGCTCGAGGCAGTTTCCTCTCAATATTTTTTCGTTAACCACAAAGCAAACAATTTGTTTTATCACAACGACCAGTCCAAGTTTTCCATACAAAAAATTAATTTACAGATTTGTATCGAAAATAACCAATAAATACTGTCGTTAAGTACATTTTTATCACTATTATAAATTAATTTTAATTGTCTTAAAACTTTTTATTGTCTTAAAATATTTAGAATATCAAATTATAAATAAAAAACAAAAGAAGTTTCTAAATTTTCTTTAACCAATTAATGCAGTTTTACTAGCGCAATCCTTAGTAAGAATTTAATATATTTGAAAAACATGTTATTTAATTATTTAAAACATTGTAAAATTGTCGATGAACACAGGCCCTGAATAAAGACAATTAACAATGTATTTGGGAACAACGAACGAGGTTTGTCAATCGTCTATGAACTACGAGTATAATTGTATTAGCAGACACCTCGGACAGAGGACGCTCTGTCCCGTTTGTCGAAATGTCGAATGCGTGTCTGGCAAATTTATTAACAATAAATTAACTTTACCGTGTTTCATTTAGGGAATAGCGCAAGGGGTTAGGTTTAATTTTTGTTTATTTGGTTTATTTATTTTAATATTTTATATATTACATATTGAAGTTCATAATTTGAACCTTAATATTCCTTGAAGTATAAGTACAATTTTAACGATCTTTAATGATCGATGACGATGAATGATAAACACAGGTTGAATTAGTATTTTAATCGTAAACACCTGCTATAGTTATCAGGTTTAATTAATTGTGTAAAAGACACAAGATTTACTTAAAAATTCTGTTTATATATAATGTAAAAATATAATTTTGTAATATTAAATGCGAGGAGGTAGAGGTCGCTGAAATAATGAAAAAGATCAAGTAAATTTAATACAAATGTTGAAAGAAAACCAGATAAGCCAGCTAATATTTTGTTTTTGTATGCAAGAATATTCTAGAATACGAGTTGAAGACTTAGTGTTGTCCTTCTTTATAAGCATAAATTAAATGTCGATGAGTTTGTATTATGAAGCGGTTGACTCATGGGACATGGTCGACTTTTTGCGAAGTCCCGTTTTTTTTGCAATATGCAGACGCGGCCAACCTTGCATGCATAATAATTTGTGTTCGAGAATGTATAGACATTGTGTCTGCTAGGTACCTATGTGATTTTATTTGGTATTAAATATAACATTCTATACACAAACATGTTCATAGGTATATTATGTAGATACTGGTTGAAACAATAAACTTAGATATATAAGCTATATATATATAGCTAATAGATCTGAAATTCACATTCAAAGCACAAAGCATATCAAAATTGTGTATGTATTTGCCATACTTGTCATCCCACGAATGAAGGCAATATCCTTTGCTTCTTTCAACACGCTTTTGTGCTTAAAAGGTTCCGCATACTCAGTTTGACGTGTTTAGGCTCAAATGATTTATGATATTACTAAATGTCAACCTTTGACACCTACTACTTTTCGACACAAGTTTCGACTACAACATTATTGCGTGTAAACGATTTTCATGATAGGTACTTTATGTTTATGGCCATTTATTACGCATTCGCGGAACGTTAATGCTTATGTGTTTGTGATTGTTTGTTTGTTTGTTTTAGAGTTTATATCTCTCTCTCTCCTTTCAAATATGAGAAGGATTAAAGCCACAGGCAACCACGCTGATCAACTGCAGGTTAAAGAACTTGACACGCCTTTTGATAAATTTTAAGAATTCAGGCGTGCAGGTTTTGTTTCGATGCCTTCCTTGACCGTTACGGCTAATGAGATTTAATTTCTTAAACCTACTATATAGGTATGTCAAGTACAGAGTTTTATCGATACATGCAAATAACAAAATAGGTACCTTATTTGATTCAAGTTTCAAAGAATTTAACTTGACATATTCCGTCTAAAATGATTATAAGTAAATAATCATAACTTTTAACCGCATCAAAACATAAACATTTCATGCAATGTGAGGGCTAGTTTTTGTCGTACCTTTAACAAGTTTTCAATAACATCAGTCCATTCAACGAAGAAGGGATAAAAAGCAGGAATTAGGACATTAATTGGAAGATTGTACCCTTCGGTGATTGGCGCAAGTAAGCTATAAGCAAGAAACCAATTAGCGGGAGAAATAATTTTATTTCTTTTGCTCTTCGCCATGATATGAGAACAGATGAAAGAATATGTACAAGATGCTATTAAAGCTTAGATCTAGTGTAATTGGGTCCTTGTAAGAGGGCCCTTTAAAAATGTTTTATGTTTGGTAAATAACCAATTAGTTATAGTATTCCAAATACGTAATGATGCATGTTTAAAATATTAAAATTCTCATTCAGTAAGCATTTTAAAACCTTGTTATGTGCTATTCAGCACCATTAATGCTCTTGTAGAGTTAAGAACCATGAGTAGATAAGACTTTTTTTACGTACTGAATGTGCAACACAAGGGCAGTCCCTCTGACATAACATATTATGTAAAAAACGGAGATTTTAATTTAGCAAGAATTTACTTCTGTTTAAATACTTTCTTAGAATCATGTTTTAATGTTAATTTATTTTTAATTCTGTTAATACATGGAGGTATAAAGAGGATAATCCTAGTGTAGGGCAGTTAGTGTGAAGCGTTTTCTTATTTTAAACTTATATAAAAAAAATAATGAATTACTTTCTGATTGACGTTAACACAGCAAAATACAGTTTCAAACAAAGAATCCGTGCATTTAAAATACGTTATTCAAAGCGAACTGTAGGCAATTATCTTAGATAGCCTTGGTCTGCTATCCCGCATCAACTTTGCTCAACTGCAAGCAATTTCGGTGAACACCGAAAATATTTCGTACAGCGTTATTGGAAAGGTTCGCGTGCTTAGAACAACTGTTCACAGACAAAACTTAATCTATGAGTAGGTATAATGTAGACTTGCTTTCCGGTGGCACTGATATTCGAAATAAGCAAACACCTTTTAAAAGTAAAAAAAAGATATTGTGCGGAGTAAAAAGTAAAGTGACATTTATTAGACTGCTCTGAAGCAAGAATGAAGGAATAATAGAAGTAGAGATCGCATCGCTACTGTGATTCAGACTAGTTACTGCTCTAACCAATAACTTTACGTTTCCTGCTATGAATATTTACTTTAATTTACTTTGTTAGTTTTTTCTAATTAGCTTAAAACATTGCAAAAACAATAATAAAAATGAACTGAGAATATTCAGAACCTTTCTGAAGTCAGTTAAAAATTCATATCTAATACACCACTTTTATGATTTTATAGGATTCCATGACATGAATTTTAATACAAGATTAATACATGCGAGAAACTCATCTGAATACGGAATTAGATCACATTACTGTTCTTGTTTTATTTTCGGAAATATTTTACGGCATGTCAGCAGCTCAACGAGTCGTAATATATCAACAGAAAGAACTGACGCCTTTTTGATGACAGGGGAATTTTAAACAAGAGGCGAATTTTTGGGTGATTTTCCGCCCTCCCTTATACTGAAACCTCTTCGGAGTTCAATAAACGAGTGAAAAAAGGTTTCAAGATTTGGAAAGTGTGCGTACTTGTGGCAACGTCTATTAGGTTGAACTTGCAAGTTTGTGGGTAAAGAAAGATTGACTCATTATCATCAAAGAGGACATTTACAACAGATACTGTTAGGACACTGCTTAGTGCTGGTCGCCTCTCTGAATTAATATGGACTTGTTTTCCACATTATCTCGGAACGATAAGTGCGAATAGAGCGGAACAATGAGAAAATACAACTAAGAGACCCTCTAATACTTTTTCGTTATACAAACGTTGACGTATGTCTCTGCTGCCCCGAGCTCCGCGCTTCCCCCCGTTCGACCTCCTTCTTTCGACAAATTGAGGAAATGCCCTCCCCCTCTTCAAGTTTGGGCTTCATTTGAATGTGACAGGGCTTCTTTGCTTACGGTCCGTCCTTTCTGTATGTGGCGTGAAAAGATATTCTGCACGGATACTCGGATATGAGTGGGTCAGATTCTCATACCCGTCATTGTTTTCTGCATTTGAGCTATTTCGGTATGCACTAGAATATGGTAGACGTTAATATCCGCAGTGTTTTGCGGCGACTTCAGCATTCAGTATATTAGGCGTATTCAACTCGAGCGAGGATTTTATAGCCCATTGTTTCGTAAAGGCGGGGCGGGAAGCGGTTCCCATAAATGCCATTTAACCCAGACTCGATAAATAACGGTAGTATTTTAAAATTAAACGTTTATGATGTTGACTCAGCTGTTATATAGGTACATAACATATAATAGAATTGTTTATTCAATTGGATTTTTGTCTTTTCCTTAGGAAAGTGCGATTGTATACGTAGTTTAATCCTAGTCTTCGAGAGTAGGTAACTTTTACATTTTAACAGGATCTAAGATAGGACTTGGGTACTGTTGTTTATTGTTTGACTGACTGACTTGTATATTGTTTGGATGTAGACTTTTGTGGGGCAGTTTCTTTGGACTACAGTATGCGGTGCAATGACTTATTAACGTACTTAAAAGGTTATGACAGTGTGGTAACCATTATAACATTTTTTTAGACGTTGATACAGGATTAAGTTCAGGAAACGATATCAGCTAATTTATTGTGAGGCATTAGGAGGAGCATTAAAATATTTTTGTATCCAAACACTTTTATTGTATAATAAATATAATTCATAAATATAAAGACAATAATTAAAAAGTTGGTGTCTTTATACAAAATTTTGGCTCTCTTAATAATTGATTCTCATGTCTTTTTTCATTCGACGTACCTATAGTTGACGTTTGCCTTCAACCTTTTTTTTTTTTTATGTCCCACTACTGGGCACGGGTCTCTTCCCACAACCGAGGAAGGCCTGGAGCATACTCCACCACGCTGCTCCAATGCGGATTGGTGGAGAACGTTGACGTTTATTGTTGCTTATTTGTTTTTATGTTGCTATGATGTACAAATAAATATTAATTGTTGTTGTTTTAGTTGTAGTTGTACCTATGTTGTTGTAGTTGAGTATCCGTTTACTCGGGTGGCAAAGTCGTCGGTTGTCGGCGTGGTTTATAAATAGCATTCCCTTTATTTACACGCCTGTTAAAAGGTTAGCAATACAAGTTTTGCAGAAAACAATGTTCAGCATTATGAGGGTGTAAATTATACGATAACACGCCTACGTATTGGTATAAACACAGTTTCTTGTTAAGAAGTATGGACTTTTTTATTAAAGGATGTTTAAATAGGATAGAAATAGTAAGGTTTGTCAGTTTCATAGGATGTTATTTTTTAAAATGTAATATGATTAAAATAGCATATTAATTTAGATAGCATATTAATTTGATGTAAAATTTCTTGTTTTTCTTTTCCAGTAATTTAAAATGAACTGACTGATCCGCTTGAACACCCTATTAATGCAGACATAATTTATATGCGTGCCGTACATTAACGCAACGGATAGCCGGTTAAGGGACATGTGGCATATACAAAGAGATTATTTCTTTGGGTAGGTGTAATTTTGTAGGCTTTTCTAAAGGTAGTCTAAGGCAAGGCGGTCTTTCCTACGCGTAATCGAGTTCTTATAGAGAGAGGTCTATCCAGCGCCTTCCCTAGAGAAACGTCAGCGTGGAAGACCTCGTATTGGCGACTTTTTTTCGATTGAACCAATTGTTCAAACTAACTTTGTTTTTCCCATCGTAAGAATGTTTTCCCGTCTTCGCACTATTATTTGTCCCAGATGGAAATCACCGCGTATTCATAAACTTTGTAATATGCGTGGCTATACGAGTGTCGTTTTCCTTATAACCTATTCAATTTATACTACGAGTACATTTATTCCTGATATTGAAAGACAGATTTCGACTCTCGTTTGAACTGTAACTGTTTATTTCTGTTACCCTAAGTAACATTTAAGTTTGTAAGAACAATCTTAAATTACATTATAATTTTAATATCTTTTTAAATTTGTTAAAACAAGAAGCGTAGCAACCTACATTGTACGTAATTTCGCTCCGACGTGAGCAGGTAAGAGATCGAGATTTTCAGTGTAAATAGATAATTCGTATAGCAACTAAATATACCCTAAGTATACGTACACAAGTTGCTTGAGGGGTAGCGTAAGAAGATTCGTGTTGATTTTACCTTCTGATTACGTTAAGCTGGCTTTGAATACCTCACCCAGTGTTAAACATAACAAGCATATGATTTCAAGATGTGTAGCTATTTATTTTAGTTGAATAGAACAAATATAATATGTAGATATACATCGAGGAATAATTAATGTTATACTGCTACGAGCCGCTTCGTTTTAATAGATTTCTGTACTGATACTAAATAAAAACAAAATTAGTAAACTTTTAATATGAATATGATTATTTATGTACTTACTGTGATTACATTTTAGATACATATATATACATTTAATTATATACATATACATTTAATTAGAATTACGTAGGAACATCGTGCAATTTGCTCTGTAAAATTAGCCAGAATATCAACATATGCGTAGCCAATTTGCACTCGCGTTCGTGAAAGGAGATTAGTGTAACAAAATAATTATTATTATTGCGGATGAACAAAATTTTAAACGTATTTTGTTGAATACCAAGAAGCTTATTAGAATAAACGTTATATCTTTTAATAATTTTTTAAGATGCAATTTACAATAGGTACCTATATTATGAAATTGCTAAAAAGTCATTCCATGTATTCAAAGATCTCATTATTATCAATAGGCTATTTATGGTGGCATAAGCTTGTGAAAAAATCTGTGTCCACCATTTGCCACTGGTAAAAAAAGAATTTAAAAATAATGAACTCGTGCTACGTAATAATATTTTGAATAAAGTGGTAATTTAAAGAAGAAAAATACAAAGCGAAACTGAAAACTTTTATGTTAGATACTTGTAAAGGTCAGCTCTAAAATTGCTTGAAAGATTTTATCTTTTGAAGTGTTTTTAAGCTTCTATAGCAGGTACTTTACTTTAACCTAATTTAGTGAGGAGGTAAGGAGCAATATAAGATGTTCTAAAACGTCCTACGAAAGATTAATGACCCGCCCGTGTAGTGGTCCCGGTTGAATGGAAATAAAAGGATTCTGCTCCTGCATGAGTAACATGGTTTCCAATTATCTACTGTTTTCGAAAATATTTTCGAAATACTGAGCAATGGATATTTATTTATTATCTATAATTTTTATTTTTTCTGTACTGTACTGTAATAGTGCGAGTGTCTTTAAAAGTCATTTGATACCATAAACAAATCTTTTTTTTTCTTAAAAAAATAAAAGATTTTTAGGCAGATTAGGGATGTGCTATTTTTAGTCAATTATGTAGGGGTTCGAACTTTGCAAGATAGGGAAAAGTTCATCTGAAAGGTTAATGGGCCAGTCTTGTAGTGGCTCCAGTCGGACGGAAATAAATCGAATCTACTCCTGCAGTGCTTATTCGTATCTACTTGGCTCACAACAAAAATTTAAATGGAAATTTTCGGTTCACAATAATAACCATGATTAAGGCAGTAACACCAAAATATTTTGACCACCTTAGAGCATTTATTCATATTTTATATTCGGACTGAAAATGTTAATATTTATAAACAATTTTACGGGCGTTTTTTTTCTTACGATTCTGCTTTGACGCATCAGCAAGCCTGGCTGTAAAGGACGAGGGGTTGGTCTGAACGAAAACAATTATGAAAGAAAATAAAATTATATTAAAAGAATCGACATATCAAAGGCAAAAATCGCAACACTGGCCAAGTTACATAATACGTTTTTGACAGTTATTTTGAAAGTTATCTTAGACAGTTACTGACTGCGTTGAATTGTTTGTGAGACTATGTTATTATTCTTATTATAAATAATTCAATTAATCAAATCATTATAAGTTATTTTAAAAATTCTTTTACCCTTAAATATTTACTTTTTCTGAAGTATCTTTAGCGGTTTTAAAAGTTAATTGTGACTGGCTGATGGTAAAAATGTCACGTGA
>DWAV01002126.1:0-11776 GCA_018231305.1 Noctuana lactifera | reverse complement strand
AAAATTAAGGTTTATAGGTACTTTTATAGCCTACAACTATTCTCAGACCAACCAAAAATATATAAAAAATTTCATAAAAACTGTGACACGTTTTTATACTCGTATATTAGATATTACGGATTTGATTTAGAGTTATGTCAGACGGATGGACGGACAGACTACGGAGTCTCATAAACTAAGGTCTTAGGGCGTGGTATTAGAAAATAAAAAAGCTTCATACAGTAACATATTTTAATATTATAAATTAAACTTTTTAAGTTATCATAGTTCAAGTTTATATGAATTTAGTACTTAATTGTATGTAAGTACACCGCTGCAATTTAAATCTTTTGGTTTTGCTAGCTAAATAAGTTTATAATTTTCTATTATTGTATTAATAAAATGTAGCTTACGTAATGAGAATTATGATAAAAATAAATCCTATTTAGAATAAAATTTACAATACTCTTTAATACCTACAACTGGTATGATGATTACGATTAACAGACAAAGACACTAATAAGAAAAAAATAAACTGAACACACAGGTACGTGTTACAGTTTCAGAAGTACCTGCAAATCATTCTTAACCAATAACTCATTCCATTGAAATTAGTAATGTGTGTGTTTTCTATAAAATGTTGAAAATTTGGAATATAAAATATCTAATGTATGATTTTGAAAGAAATCATATAGCACCTGTAGATAAATATCTACTTATATTTTCAAGGATTGGTCATCAGTTACGTAAGTACATAAGGCAACATATTTATTATAGTAATTTCATTTGCAATAAAATACTATCTTGTCATGAATACACTAAAACGACTTACCTTAAGAACTTGCTAGAAGTACCTACCTTAGTCCTGCACCGATTCATCAACATGATGTAATGAATCCTACACTATTCCTTTAGCTTCAAATGATTATAAATTACTATAGTATAATACATGTCACTTACGATTGTGAATATTGTTAGTTTATGATTTGGCTACTTATCTAGCAAGATTTTAAACTTTCGAATCAATTTTTCTGTTTAGTTTTTGAAAAATGATTTAATTTTTTTAAATTAGCAATTTTGGTGAGAAAGTATATTGCTAAAGTTTGTAAACTAACCATAAAGATCATAGACTAACAGAATTCACAATGTTACGGTGAAATTTACATTATAGCACATCAGTTAAATATCTAGATACTGAATATTGAAACTGGTTTCAATGTCTTTCAAGTTGTAGATAAAATGTTATACTATAAAAAACCTATAATAGATATATCTACAGATTCTTTACATAATTATGTCTTACAATATAGGTATTTTAACGTAATAAATACTATTTTTTATCTTTTTAACTTCGTCTTGTTTGTAGTAAAAAATTTTTGAATTCATATTTTTCGGTGCCATTTATTTATTTTTATGTAAGTGTATAATTATAAAAGAAATATATTATAAAAGATTATAAAAGAATATAGAAGAAAGTTTATAGGACGATAATAATTATTTACGACCCTTTTTATCTTTAGACAGAGCAATAGCTCTATCTAAATCGCAGGCGCTATATTCATATTTTGAATAAATTATAAAGTGGTGATATGCAATTGTTGCAAAAATACTGTATCATGTACGCTTACTGCATTATGTAACAAATAAGCATAGAGCTTAAAGCTTAACTCACTAAAGCTTACTATTAGTAGGTATATTTATTTGTATATTATTTAATGTTATTAATATACCTATAATACCGGCAAGTACAATGTCATCCTGAGGTAGGCAGGTGAACTTAAGTTAAACCTTTTTATCTATTAATAAATTAACATATCAGTCACATAAATCGCAGATCTATAAATAAAATCATAGCACCGGATTAAATAATAGAACTTGTATAAAAAACACAGAGTACAGACTACTATATTGGTAGCTACGAATACCTATACCTAGTATATCTGCTAGTACAGGAGCCTATAACGAACTCTTAATGCCATTCTGTTTATAGCATTACGTCAGCCAGCGGTCACGTGACACATACATTGACCTATGCGACACACGAGTTCCTTAAATGGGAAATGAAATAAAATTATAAAGATTCATAATGCTACATTTTTAGGGATATCTATAAATCATAAAATTTTACATACGTGCACATTAATCATATTCTTAAAAAGACCTAAAAATACCCTTTGCAAATGACAATCGTGTCATTATAATGTGTTATGAACCTACGTTCACATTTCATTGGTTCTCTGTGTAAGAGACTAAAAGTGCTTGATTAAATGTTATATAATCCTGCGTCCAAATATCAATTCATCTCTTATTTAGGCGGTACCAAAGAGCAGTGCATGTGAGGAGGTGCATGAGTACGGTAGTGCCCAGCACGAGCCCCATGTTGCCGCCGACGTCCACCTCGGCCATGTCCATCTCTACTAGGAACTTGCTCGGCGTGATGTAGTGGCAGTACTCTGTGGGAATTGAAAGTTATTTATTCGAACAATGTCATATGACAACGCATATGCGTTGGGTGGGAATTTGATGGAAGTATTTCAGTATTTGGAAAATGAATTATGTTTCAATGTTCAAGGCACGTCAATAATTTAATTGTAGCATAGTCTTTAAACCACGCTAATAGTGACGTCGCCCTCCGGCCCGCTGGACTGATGATCTGAGGAAGATAACGGGAAACCGCTGGATCCACAGGGCACAAGACCCAACCCAGTGTCGCCACTTAGGGGAGGCCATATATCCATCAGTAGATCTCCAAAGACTGATGAATGAATACTAACTTAGCGTAGGCGTTAAGCGTTGAAGCGAAATTTTTACTTCTCTACATTTTTTTTCTATAGAGACTAAGAATATTCCATGATTCCCGATGATGATACCCGTGTGGTGTAGTGGTTACCACGCCAGTCCACCAATCGAAGGGTCCCGGGTTCGATTCCCGGCGGGGCAGAAATTTAAATGATTTTAGATTTCTGTTCTCGGTCTGGGTGTTTGAGTACTTGTCTTACTATGTGTCCACGGCACCCACGACACAGGGAATTCTAATGTGGGGCTGTGAGTGTGAAGCGTTATTTATTTATTTATTTATTCTTTTACGGTATTAGTAATTTGGTATCAAATTGAATTCCAGGCAAATCTTAATTCCTGAAAAGTTACTGACCGTGAGCACAATGAATCTTGGTCCTATTAAAGCCATACACAGAATGCACGGCCACGTGGAAGCCAGCTCGAAAGTAGGAGATGTAATGCAACCATCGGAAAGAGTAAGGCGTGTCGCGCAGCGAAAGGCAAAAACCGAATACGGAGAAAAGGCACGCAAGCACTGGACCCACGAATACTGCGATCTGAAACATGAAGTATATTTTATTTTCAACTAGTTGTGTAGCACGTGGTTTTACCCGCGTTAAGAATAGCCTTCCTTCCTTCAAAAACCTTCCTCATGAATGTAGCTATCATACACAAAAAGAATTTTTTAAATCGGTCGAGTAGTTCCTGAGAGTAGCTATCTATTATTATTAAACATGTAAATCTTCCTCTTGAATCACTCTATGTATTAAAAAAAATTGCATCAAAATGCGTTGCGTAGTTTTAAAGATTTAAGCATACCAACATAGGGACACAGAAAGCGACTTTGTTTTATACTATGTAGTGATTGTGTGAATTGCTTGAAATACTAATTCTGCGCAGACGAAGTCGCGGGCACCAGCTAGTTTGTATATAATTGTGAGTCTGTATGTTTTAGTAGGAAACACACCCTAATGCCTTATACGGCTGGACTGTGTACTTATGTCACTTCTTCCACATACCTCCTAATATAATATATACCTACGCATTAGAGGTACCTATTTTAATTAATTTAAAAATATTTTTAGTTTTTACCTTCGTAGGCGTAGTAGAGCCGATGAAGTAGCCCCACGCTTGGGCGCATAGTGAAGTAGCGACGATAGTGGCGAGGAATAGAGTCGCTCGTGTGGGCTCTAATGGGTTGTCAGTCAACCAGTACGATAGCACGACGTAAGACACGCAAGATATCATCTGAAACATGATATTTAATTGTATATTTGGTTAACAGGTCATAGGTTTAGTCGACCAGGGCCCAAGTTCTCCAGGCCCTTTCATTTCTACTGTAAAACTTTTATGAAGAATTTCGCGTAATGTATGAGATTATCTGTGCACGCACTACCATCTAAAGTGTTGGTCTGCAACCCAACGTAGCTACTTAATTTTAACAGGAACAAAATGTACTTTATATAAAAGTATATTTTTTTAATTCAGACACCGGTATCTGAAGATATTTAATGATAGGTACAGAGTTGAGATTAGGTGCAATCAATCATATTTTTATTTGATGTGAAATCCCAAAGTATTAAGTTATTTTAATGTGACTATTAAATTGATTGTGATTGACAAGCAATCGTAAGGTATACTACTAATATCAACCTTTTTGCATTCTCCTTTAATATTTGGCAATCAAGCGGTATATAGGTACAAAGCTAAATCATCCATCTTATAAAACAAAACCTCATATAAGTTACATAATTTTTTTTACATCAGATATTATTTTATTCATGCAAAATATTTACATTAAGCTGTAATGTATGATAGGCAAAGTAACTAATGTTTTCTATATATAATGATTTTATAGAGGCAATAATTAATAATTAAAAATAATAAAAATATGTTTACCTGGAATGGTAATTCTACGGCCAGTATCGAAAAAATATACGGTCCCAAGTTGTACCATCGATTGAAATATTCCCCCTTCAATATATCCATTTCGAGTGGGACTGAAAAGACAAAACAAAATTGTATCAGACATAATTATTATTATCTAAGAAATGTATTCGTTTCATCACTAATACCTACTAAGTATATCTTTACATTTATGAAGTCTGTTAATTTATATGCACATTGGAAATAATACCTACGCAAATTAAACTTAGGGATAATTTTTCGTACGTTTTCCTCATCGAAAACTACTGAGGTGTGGTTGGGAAGTAAAATGAGTCAATTTTATATAGCCCACCGTAAAGCATAACGGAACTATCACAGAAAACTATATAAAAATGTTATCAGCATATTATACTTCTAGTTAAAGCGGCTTCAAAAGTTAAACTTAAAGAATAGGAATTTTATCATTCAGGCGTTTTGATTTTGTTATCTTAAAGTAGCTTAAAACACATAAATTACATAAAAAACTACGCAATGACGCATTTTTAGATAACACATAACTACATATTTTTAAGTATTTATCGTTTTAATTAATTCCTTAATCAAAGTGTTTTATGATTAGGCTACCTAATCATAACATTGTATTAGATACTACCTAACTTAGACGGTAATTATATTGTTGTGAATCACACGTGCATAGCGCGTGCGCCATATTGCCGTACAACTACATTAACTACCTTTTTGTATTCTAAAACTCCAGACTTGTTAGTCATCTTCATAAGTTCATCTAATTAGGTAGGTACTTATAAAAGTTGTATCTTTGCTAACATACTTGACTGCACTCATACCAGCTTAAACACATGAAAAAACTTGAAAACATGTTTGGATAAATATAATACAAGAACTTCGTAATTATGATACTGAAGAAGATTTTTGTATGAAAAAACCTGCCTCATATAACTAGTTTAAATATAAAACACACTAATTACAATAAGAATAATATGAATGCATAATTAGAAAGCTATGCAGGTACTTAGATAAGATTGTCTGGAAGAAACCGCTGCCTCAACGATATTTTTTGTTCTGAAGGCTTAGTATGAGTTTTGACAGTTTAGAAAAACATGATCGAGCTAACTATGATGCCATACATTGCCAACCTCAAAATTGTTCCAAGTTCAAAATTGCACTTCAATAAGAAAACGGGCAATGAACAAGATGCACATTCTCGTACTCGCTACTTACTACTGGATGTATCGAAAAACTCAAAACCGAGTATAGTAAACTACAAAAACTCGTACTAGGGCCTCTGTTTTATTGTGTCTTTAGATTAGATGTAGGTAGGTCGTAGGTACTCTAATGACGTGTAATCAAGTTTTTGTATCTATACTAATAATATAAAGCTGAAGAGTTTGTTTGTTTGTTTGGACGCGCTTATCTCTGGAATTGCTAGTCGGATTTGAAAAATTCTTTTTGTGTATGACAGCTATATTCATGAGGAAGGTTATAGGCTATGAAGCGTTACGTTACAATTCTTAACGCGGGTGAAATAGGTACTTACACGACAAAGTAACAGACATCTTGCCGGTATACACAACGAGGAGCATGGATCCGTACAAGTAGACGTAGTTACCCAGTACTGTACTTGCTTCACTGCCGACCCCGGAGTAGAGGTAGCCGAATATCAGAGCGATCACGACGTGAGCAGCAACGCGGTACATGAATAGGGACTGGAAATGGGAAATTAATTTATTTATATCCACATTCATCCACCAATCATTTGTCTTCCACTGCCGGATGTAGCCTCCCCTATTTCCCTACATCCATACTAAATAACTTCGACGACCCGTTACCACGTCTGTCCACCATTCGAAGGGTCCTGGGTTCGATCCCCGAGGGACAGAAATTTAAATGATGACTTTAGATTTCTGTTAGATTTCTGACACCCGGTCTGGGTGTTTGTGTAATTGACTTTGTGTGTGTCCATGGTACCCACAATACAGAAAATCCTTAAAGGGCTGTGATTACGAAGCGTTATTTATTTATTCATTTAATTCATCTTTGATTACCTATACTGGGGGGAGGGAAATCTTTCAAAAACATCATACCGACTTATAATGAACCGATCATAATTTTATTAATATACTCACATAATTTCTTGTTGTCATAAGGTAATTCCTATATAAAAGTATCCATATTTGTTGTAAAGGGCCAGAAGGACGGTGTATATATTTTGTTGAGAATTTCTTTGGATTTTTTCCGTTTGCTTGTAATGATTTCGACTTAAAATCTAAATTTATATCTGAAAAAAGAATTAAAATATGGGTATGAGTTATGTCTGCAATGAAAACTTTTTATTATATGGAAATTAAATAACAAACATAATATCATATTGTAGTGCGTATGTGTAATAAATGTAAATTCAAATGAAATCTTTGAAAGTCTGTTTGACTATAATCAGTGATGTCCTGGAAATTGGCAACTTATATTTACCTAATGGACAAGACATTGTGTTGATAACAGGTACATCTTGCGAGTCCCAGCTGACGGTGGGCGCTTCACCCTTAAACTGTGCCATGGTCTGGGCTGCCTTCACCAGGTCCACGCCGTACTCGCCTGATGATACTTCCATTACTGAAAAAGGTTGTCAATTTAGTATTAAAAATCCCCTAATAGTCTCAAGACTATCCCGGCGGACTGCCGTATTACGTCAAAAAACGCTTCCCAATTAAAACCATTTGGTGATACAGTAAGCAACATCATTGTTTACGTAAACTTCGCTACTACGTTGTAGTACGCTTATCATTATACGTTCAATGTCATGATTAGCTATTTATCTGTTCCGGGGATTCTGAGATTTCTAGTGGTTTTACTAAAGTACCTACTAGAGACGCAGTATTTTGACCTATTTCATGAGTGTATTAAGTGATCGAGGACGTAAGACAACTAGTAAACATGAAACAATATCCGGTAGATACAATGATTACAAGTCAATAGGACAGAGAAGTGATAGTAGATACGACAATTTGAAGTGTGCTCCCATTATTCAATGTTAAAACTTGAAAAGTAGGCCAACTCACTATCAGTGAATAGCTTTGGTAACTAAGTCTGACATAACCAAAAGTTGGTGATGTATCTTGGATTACACAACCAGTTTTCACTGATTTCCTCACGGAGAGGTGGCTCGATTTATGTAACCGTTCTAGTATTCCAAATAGAGGGTTCTAGCAAGAACAAGTTTCAAGATAAACCTCAGTTAAAAATATTGGAATGCGCCTTTAGATGTAGTTGTTCGTTTTGAGGTAGATAATTACATAGTATAAAACAAAGTCGCTTTCTCTGTCCCTATACCCTTATGTATGCTTAAATCTTTAAAACTACGCAACGGATTTTGATGCGGTTTTTTTAATAGAGTGATTGAAGGGGAAGGTTTATATGTATAAACGTTCACAGTTTTTTTGTAGTGTATTTAGTATCAGCATTGCACCCGTGCGAAGCCGGGGCGGGTCGCTAGTTATAGTATAAATCCAATATAGACACAGCAGTGCGCCATTCGAAGGGACATGAGTTTGATTCCCAGCAGGGCAGACGTTTATATAATGAATTTAGATTTTTCTCGGTCTGTGATCTGTGAGTTGTGTAATTATCTTTGTGTGTGTCCATGTTACCCTTGACATACGGAATCCTATTGTGGGGCTGTGATTGTGAAGCATAATTTTTTTTAAACTGAAGTACTGCTGTCAATCATTAATTTATTTACATTTACGTGAGCTGGGTTGACTATTTATTAACGTAACACAGGTCGAGTTTTGACCCCTGTCAGAATGACGAATTTTTTTTGCCAATGTTCAATGACTTGTTTTTAGGAACGCCAAACTTAGATACAAGTTAACGGCCTGAGAAAATTACAACACAAGTAACACAACGAACCGTAAAGCATACTAATATGCGTCGAATATGCACATATTCCTGTGTTTCGTTATTCGTTATCATGAACAACTAATTGCCATTAAGAAATATTCAGCAATTAAATATATTAAGAGTTAACTCGTAGCTTTTAAATATTTCATTAACCAAGAAAAATAACGGAAATGAGATGAAATCAAATATTTAATGAATTCAGGTTATAGGTATGTAGCACAGGGATATGTGTAAGTGTAGGTATGTATTTCTACAACGCCAAGCTAGAAAAAACCTAATGGCAATGCGCCAAAAATGCGGGTAACATAAAGTAGAAATACTGCACCTAAACCATCGATCGTTTCAATTTAAGAAACAATGCGAACAATACTATGCTGGTTGCTTCGTCGACTTTAAATTTGAGACGACGAGCGACGAGTCATGTAGTGCGTTTTTTCGCATATCCTCTGGTTACCAGAAAGTGCAATTTATTCGCTATCAGAGGTTGTTCTTGAAAATATCACGAATAGTCCTGGGCGTAACGGAAATCCTGATCGCACGTTAGATCGGGAATTAATGAGATTCTACAAACAGACTGAATAGAAGTATGGTTTTCAATATTACTTAGGTGTTACATAAGGAAGAAAATTTAATAAAGAGATATAATACTTTGTTAACTAAATGATAAAAAAAACTTACAAAAGTCGGCAGGATTGTGGTACGGTGGACACTTAAGCCCCGCGTTTTCCAGTGCTGGCAGAAGATTGACCCGTCGTCCTGAATACAACGTTCGCCCAGCTGCTAAGCAGTATACAGAGTCGATCTTCTCGAAGAGCAAAGCTGAGGGTTGGTGGATGGTAGCAATAAGAGTTTTCCCGCTACGCGCTAGGCTACTAAGCAACGTGATGAGTGATGCCGAAGCTGATGAATCCAGTCCGCTGGAATCAAGGAAATAAAATATTATTTACCTACTTTAGTTTCCTACTTTTTGCTCAGAAAATAATGTCTGTTGGTGGGTATAAAATCGATATTATGTGTGTTTCTTAAACAACGGAGACGGAGAAACATGCTTTACTTTTCATTTATAGACAGCCTAGCAAAGAAGCAGGCGGGTCATCTGATGGTAAGTGGTCACGACCGCCAATGAACATCCAGCCAGGAGAGTCGCCAATGCGTTGTCGGCTTTGAAGGACAGCTCTTTACATTTAGATACTCCACGTACACAAAAATACGTGAGACATCCAGCGTCTGATAGATGGATATATGGGCATGTCCTATCTATTCATCTGTATCCAATCGTACAGCTTAACTACATTACCACCATATGTGATTACCACCTAAGATAATATGACTACAGCGCTAATTGAAATGGAATGTTTATGGGATTATAGTGATATCTATAAATGTTAAAGCACATTTAATTTTATGACATGTTAGTTGCATAAATAATATTATTACGAGTTGTAATGTAGGGTAGGTATAGTATGCTAAAGTACCTAAGTGTTACGTGTCAAACAAAAGGAATCGAAACAACGTATTAACTTTAATTAAAACCACCGCAGTGTATGTGAACAATGTAATTTATGTCGGTACCTTTATATTTACGTTTCTTTATGTTTATCCATCAATCATTTGAACCGATGTTGTCATTTTGTTTCCTGTATGATAATATTCAAGTAGAATGCGAATTAGTAGATAAGTAGGTACCTACGCTTGCAAGATTCAAATTAGGCGACGCCTTTGTACCTTCTTTATACATCACTGATAAAGTGTTGCTGGCTAATTAACATAAATCGATATAGAATTCAAGTTTTTGTAACGGTGATGTCAATCGGATCGTATCTATGATTTGTTGTATCATTAAAAATTGAAAAAGTACCTACACGTTATCTTAAGGATAACTGACTTAGTAATAGTGGGTTGTACTTCGGAGTGAGATTTATTCATTGGCAAAGCTAAATTTATAAGTCATTTCAAGGAAACCACTTTAGAATGTTATGTGAAACAATAATAGTCGCTGTTTCACCGCCTATTTGCCACCTCTCATCTCACCTGCTCATCTCTTCAAGCCTTCGAAGATGTAAGAAGATCATAGCATGGTGATTAATATAAGTGAGGAACCCCTATACGAAAGAAGGACTACTTATAATGAAATGGAAGAAGATAAAGTAGAAAACGAGTCATATAATAATATGTAGTGGCATGTGGTGGAATTTAAAGAACTTATCATAATCTAAAAATCTCTAGTAAATCGTGATAAGTTAAAATAAGTAAATAGATACATAAATATAACACTTACGTAGTGGGTTCATCTAAAAATAATAACGATGGGTCGGAGAGGAGTTCCAAAGCTACGGCTAGTCGTCTTTTTTGACCTCCAGATAAATCTCTAGTGAGGGACTGAGTTGTTGCACTCAGACCCAAAAGGGCTAAGATTTCGTATACCTAAAACAAAAAAAATACAGGTTAAATAATTAGGATTAAGAATTAAAACTTATTATAACAAAATGTTAGTAGGATATAATTATTAAATTTTGTTTTACAGTTTGTAATCAACGAAACTCAAAATATTAGCTCATAGTGTGTAAGGTATGTAATAGCTTCGCAAATTCAGAATTTCATCAAACTTTTTATTATGCAATCGTGTAGAGATGGGCCGGGTTAAGAGTTCAAAGAGCAGATGGATTACGAAAAGCAGTTATTATAATAGTTATTGTACCTACTGTCATGTAAACAACACAGAAGTATTAATTAAACTATTGACTAAAGAGTGACAAAAATACGATTCATAACGACAGTCCCACACTAGGATTCCGTGTATAGTGGGTAGCTACCAGGAACTCATACAAAGTTAATTACAGAAACAAGCAGACCGAAACAGAAATCTAAATTTATCATTGTAATTTTTGCCCCGCTGGGAGTCGAACCGATGGCGGATTCGTATGGTAATCACTACATCATACGGCATAATTTTCACACATGCAATTAAATGCTTGAGATTTTTAGGTATCGCTTTTCAATATTGATTAAACTTGACTTCAGATCTGAAGCTCTACATAAATTTGTAGTTAAAACTGGAAGTTCACTAACTAACGAACCAGACTTCGAAATCTAACTATGCATCTGGCACGCATGTTATAACATAAGTAAAAAAAAAAAAAAACGCTTCACACTCACAGCCCCACACTAGGATTCCCTGTGTCGTGGGTGCCATGGACACATACAAAGACAAATACAC
>DWAV01002125.1:0-11780 GCA_018231305.1 Noctuana lactifera | reverse complement strand
TAACAGTAGAAGAATGCTCGTGTGCAATGGGGTATTTGACAAGCGAGTCAAATGAGATACTTTTATTGAGCTGTTACATTTTGTTTTGTATGACCAATACACATTGTGACGTCATAATTTCATGAGTCAATTGATATTTTTTTTGTCGATGCAAAGGAAATAGAAATAGAATTTATTTATTCAAGGTTCGCCAGCACAGTCTATAAGTTCTATTTTGTTTCCTTTGAAATAATGAAATTTGTTAAACAATGTGTATCAAATTAAAATTTTAAACATTTTTTATTCTAACCCACTTAAATATTTATTTATTCTGTTCCTTTGTATTTATTTGTTATAGCAGCAAAAGAGGTACCTACATTGTCTGTGAAAATTTCAACTGTTTAAGTCTCACGGACGGACGGACGGACGGACGGACGGACGGACGGACGGACAGACAGACAGACAGACAAACAGACAGACGGACAACGGAGTGTTAAGAATAGGGTCTTATTTTACTCTTTGGACACGGAACCCTACCAACTCTGTATAAAAATAATGTTTTAAATACAATCGCTGTGACAATACTTGCATCGCGTTACAGATCGCGTATAAAGTTCTTAATGGAAGTGCTGATGGCGGTGAAGAACAACAATTTGAACAAAATACCCAACTATGAGCCGACGTATGTTGAGCATTTGAAGAAAATGTGCCGCGGCATTGTCCGGAAAGGGAATTATGTCAGCCCGCTCAATATCCGCTTGGAGGACTTGCTCAAAGGTACAGTACAATACAATACAATTTGTAATTAATTGCTATAAAATACAATACAATTGTATATACCATAGAGTAAAAAAAATTACGAAGAAAAACACACAAATAAATTGGAACATACGCAGTAAGTGGTCTAATCGCAGACATTAAAAGTTCTTAGTGAGGCATTTTCGTAAAAGACCTTATAGTACATATTTAAGTTATTTTATTAAACTGAATTAGTTGACGCTTCAATCTTATAGCCGCATACTAGTATTTCTTGTATCTGGGCACTGTGGACACACACACAAAAATAATTGCACAAACATCTAGGCCAAGAACAGGAATCTAAATTCAGCATTTAAATTTGTACTCACTGGAAATTGAACCCAGGACATAGGAACTCTTAAGTATTTCGTCAAAATCGTTAGGTTAAAAAAAATATTAACAGATAAGTTAAATTAGGTTTTATTAAAAAAAAAAGAGTGGAATTTGGAAACATAATTGTTACTGTTTAAAATTTTCTGTGGATAAATTTCACTAAAATCAAAAGCGCTCCCTTTTGTTTATTTTACTTGGCATATATTTATTTTTAATATTCAACATAAATTGATTAGCGGACGAGCGCGGGAAATGGTGGGTGGTTGGGTCTGCGTGGGAGGGCAACCGCATCACCACAGAAGAGAAGACTGTCAAACCTCTGCCCGGTACCGACCAGAAGCTTCTAGAACTTGCCAGAAAACAGCGCATGAACACGGATGTCAGGAGAAGCATCTTCTGTGTTATCATGTCTGCGGAGGTATGCAATGCTTTATATTTATTTATATTCAACAAGATTCTTAAAACTTGGACGAAATGTTTCTGTCCACCCGTAAGGTGGTCGTCATCATAAGGTCATCTATCTCTATATATAATACTAAACTAAAAAACTGGACTGATTTTGGTGAAAATTCTTGTTTCCCTGGGAGGTTATATCCCTGGATAGTTCAGATTTACTTGTAATTCCGGTAGGTGGTTCTGTGATCAGGTTCCAGGAGTATTTTCCAGATTTATTTCTTCAAAGCAAACATTCAGACAGTTCAACATTAATCTGGTCAGCCATTACACTATAATTACTAATTACTACAATAAATAATTTACAAAATAAATGTTTATAATTACTTCTAGGACTATATGGATGCCTTCGAGAAACTTCAACACTTAGGTCTTCGCGGGCAGCAGGAGAGGGAGATAGTGCATGTGTTGCTGGCCTGCTGCTTACAGGAGAAGACATACAATCCTTACTATGCTGTGCTCGGACAAAAGCTGTGTGACTTTGATAGGAAATATCAGGTGCGTATTCAAATACAACAAACAATCATATTCAGTTCTACAGAAAATCATATTCCATTCAACAGAAAATCATATTCAACTCTACAGAAAATCATATTCAATTCAACAGAAAATCATATTCAACTCTACAGAAAATCAAATTCAATTCAACAGAAAATCATATTCAACTCTACAGAAAATCAAATTCAATTCAACAGAAAATCAAATTGAATTCAACAGAAAATCAAATTCAATTCAACAGAAATTCATATTTAACTGTACAGAAAATTCAACAGAAAATCATATTCAATTAAACAAAAACTCACATTCATTTCTATAACCTAACCTAACTGACCTATATTGGGATACCTTTTATTTAGTTTAATATTTCAGCTCTCCATCCAATACTCGGTGTGGGACAAGATAAAGGAGATGGACTCGCTACCGAAGCAAGCTGTGACAAACTTGGCGCAGTTTCTCATACACCTCATCATGGAAAAAGGACTTCCATTGTCTGTTCTCAAGGTAATTTCTATCTATTCCTTTATTATTCTATTCCTATAGTCTATTTGTCCATACTCACTTGTAAGTAGTATGGTTTTTGTAGAAAAAATATGTTTAAATAAAAAAAAGTAAAATGAGACAAAAATAAAGTTTTTAGTTTTGTGATATCTTCTAATTAACTATTCATTTAAATTTCATATTTCATTGGACCAAGGAATCACGTCCCATACGAACTTTGCCGCCGTCTTTCACCCCTTAGGGGTAGAATTTTGGAAAATACTTTCTTAACGGATGCCTACGTCATACAAAGAACACACCCTCCCAAGTTTCAGGGGTCTACGATCAGCGGTTTAGTCTGTTCGTTGATTCGTCAGTCAGTTTTATATGTATAGATAATTGACCATGCCCCAATGACGTAACAATATGTCTGTTCCAGATAATCCAATTCTCGGACCTGAACAAGAAGACGGTGCGCTTCATGCGACAGATTCTCCTGGCAATCATCATGAATGCTGATCTACAGGCCTCTCTAGAAGTATTCCTCAGGATATCGAAGCCTCCAAAACTGCATATGTTCAGAGAAAGCCTTAGGCTCTTCATACAACACTTTTTAATCAAAAATGCTGGCAAGAAAACAACGGTCTTAAGCGAGGAAGAGATGGCAACACTGAAAGACAGGACGTTGGAAGTTGATAGAATTTTGACTATGCATGAAGCTAAGTTGCAATTGTAATTATTAAATTTATATTTATGAATGGATGGTCTTTTATTGGGGTTCAGTGTCCAAAAACTATGCCGGACTTAATCTGCGTGAGGACGTGAGGAGGGCGAGGGGGAGGAACGAAATGCCACATATTTTTTTGCCTTTTTAAAAATAAGGAGTACTGTTATAATACTACAGGTAACACTCGTGTCATATTAATAATGTTGCCAGCAACATCAATTTAATAAGTAATACGGGCAACATAAATGTTAATTCACAATAACATGTAAATTATAGTTTTTATATACCTAAATTGATAAATGAATTAAATATTGGGCAAATTTTTTTAATGGCGACAAATAATACTGGCCACATAGCAACGCTTAAACGATAAAGTGAGAATGATACAAGGCTCAAATAGGCGTCGACATGTAATTCTTGGTATGTAAAGGTATGGACATGTAAAGAGCTTGGTAGAAAAGCTAACCTAACCTACAAGTAATGTAAAATTAATAATTTCCGAATGCTATAAATTTTTTTTTTTAATTTATGCCTAGCAAACAGGCTTGCGGGCCACCTGATGGTAAGTGGTCACCGCCGCCTATGGACATGGGCAACACCAGGGGAGCCACCAATGTGTTGCTGGCTTTAATGTCTTTAATTAATCTGTTCAATTCGTTTGTATTGGCCATCCCAAACCCACTTCAGTACCTATAGTCGTTAGGTACGGCAGGGCTGCCACTAATTCACACGTTATCAGTTTTATCTCTATTGGTGCATGATAGCAAACGATAAAGCCTAGCCTGATGGTAGACAAGGCAGATAAGATAGCTGTCCTGTCGTCAACCGCGTCGCTGTGTATATTAATAAACAACGATTTTCATTTAATACTAGCTGGTGCCCGCGACTTCGTCTGCACAAGATTAGTATTTAGAGCAATTCACGCAATATCTTTATAAATTGTAGCCTATGTGTTATTCTGATGCATAAGGTATTATTATTGTAAAGTTTCATTACAATCCATTCAGTAGCATTTACGTAAAAGCGTAACAAACAACCATCCATATTTACAAACTTTCGCGTTTATAATATTAGTAGGATTAAGTAGGATAGCGATCACCGTGCACCATGGACCTACTAAAAGAACGGACATAATGTCTTAATAGGACAATGATCATCGTGCACCACGGACCTACTAAAAGAACGGACATAATGTCTTAGTAGGACGCAATGAAGCAATGGATTCAGCGTTTTAATGTGTGATTAAACGTCACTAGCGAACAGTCAGAGCGAAAGCAAACGATAATACCATGCTGTGAATGTGTGAGTTTACACGTGTAACCACTTTGTACAATGTTACTGTGACATTTAAAAAAAAAATAAGTTAAAATATTTTATTGTTTTTAGTAAGTATTTCAAAACATTTTACAAGTAGCGGGTTCTCCCCTTTTAAGTTTTTTTTAAAAACCTGTCTTAGGAAAGGCCCCTTCTCATTTACATTTTACATTTAACTCACATTAAGGTATAAGTTTTCGAGCCAAATATGTACCTATACCTATGCATAATTTTCATAACATCAAATTCAACTACTTAGGTATACTTGCACTAAAAATTAGCGAATTTACTCGAAATAAACATAGGTATGAATCTGTGTTTACATAATATTCCTTTACTGTTTATTTTTTTTCAGCCGTTTTTAAGTCGTGTTTTGTCAATTAGTAAAAAAGTCGATTATAGAATGTTTGCAAAGTTCTGTTTATATATAGGTACCTTACCGTGTAATAAATAAATAAATCTCCGAATAGTGTTATTATTCGGTCTGGGAGTTTGTGACAGCCCGGGAGGTTTAGTGGTTACTAGTTACGCCATTTGAAAGGTCCAGGGTCAGATTCCCGGCGGGCAGAAGTTCAAATGATTTATTTAGATTGTTGTTCCCGGTGTGGGATGCCTGTTATCGATAGATAACAGTCGTTAAACCTGGTCACAGGCCTTTTGGGCGGTTTGGCAACATCCGAAACGGGTTGGCCACTAACCATCCACCAATCCGCATTGGAGCAGCAAGGTGGAGCACGCTGGAGCGTGCACTCCTGGAGGCCTTCCCAAGTTGCGGGGAGAGCCCTGTGTCCAGCAGTAGGACATAAAAAAATTATATTCATGTTACTGCAGCACTCGTTCATTATTTACCTAGTTTATTATTAATCTATTTACCTTATTACCCAGCACCTAGTCTGTCCTTCGTAGCACTTCCTGAATCTGGAATCTGTATATAATATCGAATTTCACTAGGACTCTACAACACTAAGTCTTAGCACATTGCCGGGTGGCAACAAGCTGTCTACTAGCGAGTCGCGATACTCACGAATCCAATTATCTACTTCTGTATAATAGACATGTAAATTAATACCGATATTCATGAAGTGGGTGTGGTAAATTGGTAAAGTAACGCCAAATATTAGGCTCTTGAAATACGTCAATGAGCATGAATGAATGGCAAAATAATGTATTTTTATTAAATTAAATTATTAAGTAGGTATGTAGTTACCTTCTAAGTTTCTATCAGCCTATTTTCTGATTTGGTCATAGAATACCAGTACAACAGTACTTTTCTATATATACCTACGTACAAAAGTACTCTGTGACAGTACATAAGCCACCGAGAAGGGTTCCAGTTAACCCCAACCTGATATTATTATTCCAATACTTCCTACATACGAAGTTGGTGTGATATGTAGTGGGCCAACACGTACCTATTTGGTCAGCGTGATGAACTATGGACTAAATATTTCTTATAGGTATTATGACCCGTGCCCAGTCGTCGGACTGTGATGGGTTGAATATTATGAGTATACTCTGTCTATGATCCTAGTTAATGCCTACCCACGTTTTGATCTTCGGAAATAAGTTATCTAGTATGGAAATAAGAATTTAAGAATTTAAATTTTATATGTAACGACATATTTATTATACATCAAAGGTTACTGTAAAGTGTAAACGTGAAATAAAACGCATTAAGATTTCTTATCTGACAGTAGATGGCGGTGTATACCTACAAACTGTAATTATTTTTATACTAAAATAAACTTTTACACTTGAAATACTTTTTTAGTTAAATAAGTAATTAACGGTGGTAATGTATATTTAAAAAAATAACAATTTCAGCATTGTTTTTATGTAATGACTTAATTTAAAAATACCTAGCTAGCTATTTTATGTAGCAAGCATAATGTCTGTGCACTTTAACTCTGTTTTAAAATGAGATCATTTGAATTAAGAATTATAATTATTTCTAAACATTCATTATTACAAAAATAAAAAAAAAACATTTACTACTACATTTACTTTTAAAGCACATGATGTTAAAAATTATGAGAAACATGTTTCCGAACGCATGCTTACAAAATGGTGGCTATCTTACTTACAGCGCCATCTAGGCTTTATTATAAAAAATAGTAAAATATTTAGTTATTAGCTTTCTGCGTTGGGAATAATCGTTATAAAAGTGTATAACGCTTTATCATGTATAACTCTGACGCGGAAAAATAAATATTTGCTTATTTAATTTCATCAATTATGATCAATACTCACAGAAAAAAGGAATATAAAGTGACATGAATTTCAAATTATGGCGCCAATAGCTGCAACTCATACGCCACCTTGAGTCGAAAATTGGAAACCACAGTGAACAAAGAGAGCTAGCTAGCCACCACTAGAAATTAAGGTTGTGTTTTATCTCTATCCGACGAGTGCGTGCGGTTCAAGTGCAAATGGGATGCCGTCTACACTTTCGGCCATCAATTCATAACCATCTTTCTTTCTTGTGCAACTGTTTCTCGTCGGCCGTGTTCTAGGATCTAGTGCGAACGCAGGATGGACGCCATTCGCGCGAGATAATTGTCGCCATCGCTCGGGTAGCGGGAGTGTAAATCGAGTGCCGGGCGTGGAGTATGGTATATTTGGTTCGAAGATCGGTGCGGCGCGGAGAGGTCGAGTCGAGGCGGCGAGGAAAGCTAGGCGCGCGGTCGGGGGCAATGGCGAGCGCGAGCTGATCGGCAGCGGCTTCCGCTCCCGCTCCGCCGGCGGCCTGATGCGCGCGGCGGAGGGTTTATGGGTATTTGCGTGAGCTGCCGGCGCCGCGAGCGAAAGGCTCCCGAGAAGCGCTGGGTGCCGGGCGCGGGCGGGTACGCTAAAGGCGCGGCAGCCGACCTGCTGCCGCGGCGTGTGCGCCTGCCAGCACTGCGAGCCATGGCCAACTCTATCTCCAACATCAAGATGTCCAACCCGCTCAAGGGTTTCGTTAGCAGGCATCGGAAACGCTACAAGGAGGACGGCTTCGATTTGGACCTAGCTTGTATCCTTTTGTGTGGTGTGTGAGGTGTTTGGAGTTAGTTGACGAGGCCTCGAAGAACGAGGGCCTCTCGTAAGATGCTCCTCGAGTAGTACTGACCCCGCCACCGGTTCAGGAGGAGACGCTTGGGTAAGCTGTAAGCATATTTAATTATTTTTCTCTCAAGGGCACTCGACTCTTAACTCGTTCGTTGCTTTCTTCCTGCACCATGATTCCGCCTCTTTTTGAGGTTATAACGGGTATAGGCTTATAAATAATCAATTTGCATTAAAATTTACGGTCGTAAATGTCCAAGCGAGCCATCTGACTGGTTGTATTTAGATCACAAGGTCTCGACGGGACCAGAGCTCTCGACAAAACGCTACTAAAAACGTATACAAAAAAGTTGTTCAAATGTAATCGACAGTACAAATGCACACACAGTTATAACCAAGCTGCTATCTTGCATAGCAACAGCCATGTAACCTATATCTGTACGCGGATGTAATAGGCACATAGAAACTGATAATCATTGTAAAGAACTGTGATAACTATCTGTGCTTTTGTAATGAATGTAGATTTTAGGTGGTTTTATCAATGTCATTGTTTCTTCTCTATTCTCCTTGTCCTATGGGAGTAGGTAACAATTGACTTTGAGGTTACATTGTTGATTGAAACCTTGAGTATTGTTTAATATTCTAATCCAGTACATTAGTAAGATGGAACAGTGATTGCTATTTCTAATGAGTTTTGTGCTATGATACCATTTTTATCTCAATGTAAATAAATTAAATAAATCATGTAATAAAATAGTTTTCCAACACTGATTAATGCCAGTTTTATATAGCACAGTTAACTTTATCAATCTTTTGACTGCCTTACAAGTGAAAATTATCCCATAATACGCTTTGACCCCACAAAACGTAAAACACACTATTAAGTGTTCGGTCAGGAAGCGATATGGCATCTGGCTTATATGCAATTATTTTGCTGTATTATCTACATAAATTTCCATTATGTCAACTGTATTATGAAACAAATTTTGTCATTGGTAAATGATTCATCGCATTACAGCGTTTTATGTATTTCATTTGATAGCGGGACAGCCTGCTTACCCACATGTGGCAAGCTATGAAATAACTACCAGTTTCTTTTTTATAGTGAAGTAGGTAGGTACTTGATTTTTGGGTAGGAAGGTCAAGATACTACCAGTTTTTAAATATAAGATTACCATCCATCATAGTTATCATCATATTATATGTAGAATATATAGTAATATGGTTCTAAGACCATTTTATAATGTAGACTGTAGATAAATTAATAAATAAAGACATTCCCACCATTACACAATAAGAAAAGCAATGCCTCTGTTATATCTACAAATATTGATATAAAAGTACACTTAACGCCATTAAAATGTATACTAATAATAATAAAGCTGAAGTGTTTGTTTGAACTCAACAATCTCAGGAACTACTGAACTGATTTAAAAAATTCTCTTTGTATATGACAGCTACATTCATGAGGAAGGTTATAGGCTATCAAGCATCACTTACTATTCTTAACGCAGGTAAAACCGTGTGGCACAGCTAATAGTGAATATTGATGAGGTGGTGTGCTTCAATCATTTAAAATGCTTAGTAATAACTATTAATTAAACAGTTCCTAATATTTTTAGACATGCTAATCTTAGATTGCAAGGTCGCATTACAAGTATTAATTAATTGCAATATGCTCACTCAATAAAATTAATGTCTATACTTTATGATTAGCAGAAGTTAAAAGTTAAAAAATGTAACAGTGTTTGTTTAAGGTTGAGAAAATGAACATGGCACCTACCATGAGACATTTTGGTTTAAGTTTTAAATGTTTATGTACAATCAAATAAAATGTTTTTGCGGATAAGACACTAGTGAAAAATACATGAGCAAAACATACAAGTCATCAGAATCGCATGCATCTATCATCATCAGTTCATCACAGTCACGGGGTTTGTGTCCACTCAAACATGAGAAGGGTTTACGCTATCATGCGGCATAAATGTGGGTTGGTTAAACTTTGTGTTTGAGAACTATGGAGAATTCACAGGTATTTGGGTTTGGTCTCAATGTTTTCTTACATTTTAGTTGCTTAAAATACAGATAACTTGAAAAATTGTGTAGCGTAGTAGATGCATGCTGCTGAAATGTGAATGATTTGAGTTCTTGAGTAAGAGGCCTAATTCCTAACTACTGCGCTTTCGCCGCTACTGCATCTGTATTATACTGTTTCAGTGCAGATACTGTGAGAATGTATGTGGATGCATGACACCTAAGTAAGTAATAATAAGTTATAATATAGTATATAATATTAAATAAGGAAAAGCATAGTCTAGTAATACATGACTAGTAAAATGCTAACATAACACTTTACAGTATACATCACACGAGCTGTATCTGGTTCTTATATAAATCTTAATCTAAAGTAATCTTCAGACATATTAAACTAAGGGTAATTATAGAAATGTTATGAGCATGTCTGCTGCAATAAAAAAGTACCAGAAGGCAGAGAATATGTCTATAATTGTGTGTTTTAATTAAGTGTGAATCACTTCTAAAGGGATCTGAAGTTATAAGAGCAATTGATAAAATTAATAATTAGATGTTATTAGCTGTGTGTTACTGTAATTGATCAGCAAAGATTTTGCATCTGCAAAGGTTATCGTAGTCATATTAAGATTTGTTCTTGTGTAATTCTATTACTTCCTGGTAATAGGGTATGTCTAGTGTAAATGGCTTATTTAATTAAATACGTTTAACAGCGGGGACAAAATGAAAAAAGGAAAATATTATATATATAGCCAAACATAGAACCTACTCATTTTTTGAAGTTGGTTAACAAAATTATTTTGGTGTTGTTTCGGTGCATGATTGTGTAGAAACAACTGTATGCTATTGTTGTATGCTATTTAGCAATTTAAATACCATTAGAAAACTGGATTGATACAATAAAGGACTATGAGCATTATCATAATGGCCCTTTATCAGTGGTTATCAGTTTCTATAAGTTTCGAAATCAAAAGTCATTTGCTTTATTCCATGTAGAGTACCACTCTATTACAATATTTGCGCAAATATAAATTTATAAAAGTACTTTTATCATTTTGAAGCAGGACTTGACATTCAATCGCATAGCACATCACAGACTACAGAGCGAAACAACCTCAAACACGGTTGGAAGCTAACATTTTTAATTTTAAAAAGAAAAAGGACATGCCAGCCTCATTTAAGTTAAAAAGAACTATCAAGCATGTTTTTAATGTTTGCATTATACACCTGAAATTAAGTATGTAAGTAGTTAACTGTAACAGTAAAGAATCCAGCTTTTCTCATGACTTGAAAACGTTTTTATATTTTAGAAGAGACTTGTGCCTAGTAGTGGAAGAGCGATTAGTTAACGGTGAGACATTAATTAAAAAAAAAAAGTTTAAAAAAAATAAGACTGATCTGAAATCGTGTTCACGCTTCCGTCATGCATTGAGTTTGAGAAGTTTGATAATTTACAGTTTAATTTCTTTCAGTATGTCACTTCCGCAATGAAGACGAATCTAACGACACCTCATGTATTAAAATCCATCTAGTCGTTTAGTCCAGAAAGCGTGCCAAAGAAATAAACACACATAAATAAATAGCCACTTGCATACATTCATAAATTCGAAAAACATTAGCCTCTTTGGCAGTCTATTAAGAATTTTTACTATTTCCTGATTAATTATTTGATTGCACTTCAATGTTAATAGGTCTTTACCCCAAGTCTAGCTCAGCTGGAAACGTTTTTACTGCTACAAAATACTAACCCTAGTTGCCATGGTTACATTACAGAGTGGTAGTAGACGTGAAGACATCCTAAAAAAGACCTTTAAACGATTTTTGCATCATGACGTGTAATTTTTCAAACTCCTTGCCTTTTAACTTTACTTTCTATTATTCGAAATGTCCTTACATTTGATTCCTAGATGGACAGTTTTGTAATGAAGCTATTCTAATATAAATACCCTGCCCATAGACGAGAAATCACTACGTAACTATTCGAAAACAGGTTTAGATTTCAGAAGTGACACACAATTTTTAACGCGGTCTGTTTTAAGACGAAAACGGAGATAGGTGCCCAGTATTGAAACAATACCTGAGTTAACGATGATCTTGATATAGTAAAATCTTGTAGTCCCAT
>DWAV01002124.1:0-11781 GCA_018231305.1 Noctuana lactifera | reverse complement strand
CGCATGAAATTTGCCACTAGCGGTCACCCATCCGAGTACCGGCCGCGCCCGACGTTGCTTAACAATATGATCGCTTGTGATCCACGCTACCAGCGGGGTTATGCGCGCTTGAGGATTACCTAATGCGAAATGTAATACCCACCACTTATTGCTCGATTTCGCACTAAGCCCTGTATCATCACAGAATAACCTTGTACAAAATAATAATATATCGATAGCAGAACAGCTTTTTCTCAGTATTACGCCGTAAATACCCTAAATTCGCACATTAAGCCTTCAATATATCTTCTTATACGAAGCTTCAAGTAATCCCGAGCTAAGTGTGATATATTATTTCTAAAACAAACTCGTACGCATTTAAAGACTCGGCTCTTGTAAATCTTCGTAAAGGAAAGCAAAATGACTTAGGTGATTTACAGATACACGACTGTGGCGGTTTTAAGGCCAATATTAATGTTTTTTAACTTAGGTAGGTATGTTATTTTTACGAACATGTTATACCTATATTTTTGAGAAATGAACCAGGGTTCAACATATCGCTCACCAAAACCCTTTCCTTAGCAGTCACCTTATACATTCAGGGAAGAGGCAAAACAAGAAGGTTCTCCGTTGTAAATTGTAGAATTTCTTATTTAGTTAGGCGTAGACCCGGGAAGCAGCTTGCGGTCTTTTACTTTAACTTTCGCTACAGCTCCAGTCTTTACATCACTAAACAAACAAGGCTATTTTATCTTTATAGTTTGCCTCGTATAGGTTTATTTTGTGTACATTTTGATAGACAATATGAGATATTAAAAAGATGGACAAACTTATAATGTTCAAACTAAGTTTATCAGAAACTGCAACAAATAACTTACATTTATTTACACTAATATAACATGTACCAATGTAGGTACATAACAGTAACTATTTGCATAATAAACATAGTTCACACTGTCATTAGGCGTAAAGTCGAGCGTAAAATTAGCTAATGAACACAGACCGCAATAGTGTTGTTGTAGCTGTGAAACTCCGATTAATGACAAAAAGTTGGTCTGATTTGTCCCTAAAGCTAGGACCTAGCTGATAGACGTTACCGAAGCTACAATTTACAATAAACACTTTATGCATAGGTAATATAATGAATTAACTGTATAATAATATGTTGATACTATAACGCGACTCAACGTAAAGCCGAACAGCAAATATATTTTAAAAATATAAATATATTTGAATTCTCTCTGGACCCAATGTTGAAGACCACACGAAAGTCGCGAGTATAAGCCGGCCATATTAATAAAAGTAAGTGCTATCAGCCGAGGCGTGACTGCAAAAAGTCGACTGTTTGCTTCAGACCTTAGAGAGTCCTCCATGACCGACGCGTGGGCGTTATGCAAAAGTAATTACGTTGAGTGAGGAGCACAAATGTATTTGTACTTGTCAAGAAATTCCTGCACCCACGCACAAGTATTCACTTCTCATCGCCAACGCCTAGCCTATTTCTTTTGAAACGTGAGATATGGTGCAAATATCTCAACACGAAAGGACGGTTTGCCTTCCAATCGGAGTTATTAATTTGTCACTTTTGGATTGAAAACTAAGGAATACCTACTTTCTTATTAAACCGTTACAGCCGATAACATTTAATTGCTACCTGTTCTTACTAAGAATAAAAGTCATTCAAAATCTCGAAAACCGCCTCATAACAAAACGATTGATTATAGTCCTAATTTATTGCTTTCATTAATTCTAGTTACTTTATTTTAGTCTTAGAACTTAAGTATGCTCTCAAATTTACTAGCATTCCAACGTATAGACATCACAAAATGCATTAGCTTTATTACAAAATATTGACTGTAGGTATAATCACAAATTTTAATTAACTTCAGCACGAAGATGACCCGAAAATTTTCAGTATTTTCCCGAGAGAGATGACGATATTACCAGTTGGTTCAAATCATTTGCGATAACGGATACTCAGTCCGGAGCCTTTAATTAAATCCTGTTTATTGAGTCTTAAAGCTTTATGAAGGTTCTATTGCCTATTTTTCAATAATAAAGAATAAACGCCGACTGAAAAATAGCTTTGGTTTTAAGTCAGCTGAAATTGACCGAATAGTGTGTATCTTTTTATTTTTCCATGTAGATGCATGCATTATGCATTATACATGACAATAAGTAAAAAAACCATTAAACTATGCAATATTGCTTTGTGTTTTAGGTAGATATATTTGCCGAAATTGTGTGTACCGAAGAATAACAATAAAAAATATATTAATATTTACACAAAAGGGTCACTGAGAAGGTTTTAGTGCGGTAAGAATCGTACTATTCGGGTACATTTTGAAAGCTTCCTCCCGCTATATAAAATTGATTGCTGCGGTACAGTTGTCTGTACTTAAACATTCAAAAGCAAACAACTTTATTTCTAAAATAGAATAAAAAATAATTATTGTTGTTTTATTCAACTTTAGCGACGGAAACAATATAACAATATAAGATGCGTATAAATAATAGAGCAGATTTTACGTTTATCACCAGTCATCTAAATAATGATAATTGGTATATAAATTTAGAGAAATTAAATAAATAGCATTAGCTTACCTACATTAAAGATGAAAACTCAACGATAAGGATGAAGACAATACTTCTGACACAATGACCAAGCAAATTGAATGTCCTTTTGTAGCGGTTAAGCTCTTTCGCTTTGCTTTTCATTCGAGAAAATACCACTCACATAACAAACGAACTGTCTGCGCCTGTTTACAAAGTATTGTGGATACGGTGATTTTTCTTTTGAATTGAGATGTTTCCCTGAGACAAAATAAGACAATATAAGACAATGAGACAATAGGTACCTATAATGAAAATTTATGATAAATTTTGATTAAGGTAATTTAACAATAAAAACTGTTAAGATAAACAACTCAAGTTTTGGAGCACTATTACCTAAAATAAGTATTTTATCGTTCAGAAAATGTTAAAAGGCGGGCGTCGGAACTGCTTTTTTGTATGAATATTTAAAAACTCCGTTCAGCTTTGAGAAAGAGCTCGTTAGCGTAAAGTCTCATCTACGCCATGCCATGATTACCAACACAAATTAAAAAAGAAAACTGTAGAACGGTGACTTTGTCTTAACATTTTCGAGCGAAAACTACTAATTGAAAGCGTACAGTATACAGGTATAAATCAACGGTTAAGATGAGAAATGAAATGAAGCAATTATACAGAACAGTAGATAATAATATTATGTACCTAATTAATTAAATTGTATAATAATGTATACGTATGTAAATATTATAATTATAGTATCAAATATTATCCAATTAGGTACAATTTTTAATAATTTTTTATGATCTATCTCTTCATATAGTATCGTATAGTTATATAGTATTAGGTAAACTTAATGTCCTGAAATTGCAATTTTGCAACTTAATGTATGGTAATAACTCGTCATTATAAATATCTACCTAACATATAATTAACGTTGCTATTTTTAGACGTGTGAAGCCTGTAAAGGGCATTAACCTGAAAAGTCAACGAGCGCAATGAAAATGTTTCTTAAATGTTCCAAGAAGATTTAATACGATCTTTGTCAAACAATTTGTTCCAAGAGATTGAATATCTTCGTATAAAGAGAAAATATATTTGCTTGACTATACCTAGTAAATTTCGCTGAAATCGTTTTTACATTCAAATAATGACCAAGAATAGGTATCTCTTAACTACAGTACGCTTTTCCATTGTAATTTTATTTTAAGTACCTATTAGTTAAAGAAGTCAAATTTCGATGGTTTCTAGAAGCTATTGTGTATTCCGTAGTTTCTGAGACATCTTATAAAGGCACCTTTCGATCTACACTACCGGCGGGGCAATGCGTGTTTCGTTATATACCTGAAATACGTCTATTTGAACATAAAGATTAATTTCCATATAATGGATGATTGTACTCGTAGGTACTGACCACACCACTGCACACACAACATGACTGAGTCAAGATAAATGAATGACGATACAAATCCGGCAAGTAATTGAAAACAAACCGATGTACGAACTCCAGAGTAACGAACGTACCCCAAAACTATTTCCTAGCGGACTAGTAACAGAAAACAAGAAAATAGAACTAGCTCGTTACGTTTGCGTTTGTCTTGCCTCTTCGCCTGTGAATTTTTAATTGCACTCCGAGACAAACAGTCGGGCGTTATTGAAAAGCTAGCAGAATTTTAGTCTCACAATTTAAAATTCTTCTCTTTCGCGTCTTATTTAATGAATACAGATCTTTTAACTTGCTAATTTATTACGAATATAAAGTTATTTAATAATTCAGTCATTCTGATTATTTCAACATTTGAGTAACAAGTAACCACAAGGAAACAAAATGGTAATAATACAATCAACTAAGTTGAAATAGGATTGACTACCTTTTCTAGGCAAAAATGTATACTTGTATATAAACATAAACTAAGATACAGCTTTATAAACTATGGCTGAAGCTTTTGTAGGTTAATGGATCCATTTTGTAAGTCGCGGCAGGTGAGTGCGACGCGGGTGATTTACGCAAGCGATCAAACTGTCGCGCGACTATGAGGAGACTGATCGTTGGCTGTTCACAAAATGAGATGCCTCTTAGGAAGCCAAATAAATAAATAAACGTAAAAAATCTTTTTCAAACATTCTTTTATATTGCTGGATATAATTGAAAAAGAAACTTTTTTCGTAAAATTCATTCTGTTATCAAGTTAAATTTAACAAAACGAGATAAAAAGAGAGAGTGTGACTTAATGCTTTAATTATGGTAATTTGTACATATATGTTTTGAATAACTCATGTTTTGTATAATCTATACTATATACTATATGTATTGTATAATCTATAAAGCTGAAGAGTTTGTTTGTTTGTTTGAACGCGCTAATCTCAGGAACTACTGGAGCGGTTTAAAAAATTCTTTTTGTATATGATAGCTACATTCATGAGGAAGATTATAGGCTATCAAGCATTACGTTACTATTCTTAACGGGGGTAAAACTGCGTGCCACAGCTAGTATTATATATAGTTGGCTCTTTTTATGGCATTGTGAATCGTAAAAGCATGCAAAACGGTTTCCAACAAACGAAAAATTTTCCGACAAAAAAAACTTACTACGGTCTTACTTCGTAGTTCGTACTTTATACAAACACTGCTTGTACACCTACGTAACACGTGACACGAATTTTCACTTCGGCTTTTCAAGCGCAAAATTAGTTTTACACTCAATTTACTCAACATATTCAAAGCCCAGACGCGTTTTGTATTTCGCAATTACAAAAGCTAACTGAACTAAATTACAAAATCGCCAACGCGCTTAGACCGAGAAGGCTAAGGATAAATCCTGACTTGAATAACATCGTGAAACTTTGTGGATTAGATGTTACAGTAGGTAGATACCTACAGCATGACGCTTTATTTCAATTTGAATACTTTCCGCAGTTCAAGTCTTCTACGAACAGAGAACAAGTTAATTTAAGGACGAGGATAATTTAGTGTTCTTTGTTGTTATTGCTGTGATTAATTAGGGACTAAATAAGTTGTTTTTAGATTATCTTAAAATTTATAAATATGTTGTTGGTTCAAATCGCATTCGCAGAGAAAGAAGTTTGCAGTTTTATAATTATAACAGTTAAACAGGTATTAAAAATATTTCGCAATAAGTCTCCCAAACAAATTCACTATGGACTTGGAAACGTCAGCTATACCTACATAAATACTCCAAATATACTAAAAACTAGCTGTGCCACGCCGTTTCACCCGCGTTAAGAATAGTAACGTAAACTTGATAGCTTGATACTTTTCTCATGAATGTAGCTATCATAAAAATAATTTTTCAAATCGGTCCTGTAGTTCCTGAGATTAGCGCGTTCAAACAAACAAACAAACTCTTCACCTTTATATTATTAGTATAGATAGAACAGTGAAACTGTCGTATGAAGTGTATCTAACACGTATGGGTATTTATTTTGCGCTGGCAATAAACTTCTTTATGAATTTAAGTTAAATACCTACATCAGCAGTCAGCGCTCTAAAAAAGAAGCATTTATTTACTTTGTTAACTTTCGTAATTACGCTCGCGTGGAACACGAGAAGATATTATGAATAGCATCATGAAACTTCAACGACTTAGTTTCAGTTGCGGCGCTTTATTTAATACACACGCGTTAAAAACATTCCGTGCTTATAGGACCTATTCCTGTTTATTCTCAGTTTAAAAAAAAACTTAAATATAATATAAAATTTATTTATTATAAGGGCACCTGAGTTTACTTAAACGAATGTGAACGAAAATTTTTTTAATTGAGTATTTAGAAAATATACCTAACCAATTTAGGCACCTAAAGTTTGAGTTTTATAATGCAATTAAAATGTTTATGCCACAGATGTTTAAAAATAATACCTAAATACCTAACGCCTCACACTTTATAGCCCCACATGCACATAGGTACCATGGACACACACAAACACCCAGACCGGGAACAGAAATTTAAAATTCATTATTTGAACTTCTGTCCCGCTGGGTATCGAACCCAGGACCCTTTGAATGGCGGGCCGACGGCATGATAACCACTACACCACATGGGTCGTGAAAACATTCAATTATTAAACGCACGAACCTCATACTTAGTAGTTAGTCAATTTGGACCAAGTAACAAGCATTTAATTTTCCTCCCATCAAAACTCCCTAACTCAAGTAATTACGCTTGTGTAAGATATATGAACAACTCCGCACTAAGCCGGCACGTGTCACGACGCTTTATTTCAATTAAAACTCTCCTCTGTGACCGGCGACCCAGCTTTTAATCATACTATTCTGAAAAAGTCTGATAAAAGTCTATGAAAAATTGTTCATAGGTAGCTATACCTACTTATCTATATATTTATCCTACCTAAGTAATATAATGTATGGCTCATCAGCTCCCTAAGAAGCAATTCCTGGTGATCCAAAAAAGAATTTATGAGTAGATATGCCTTTACTGTTAGCCCGGGTAGATAGATAGTAGATAAGTAATACCGCCACTTTTACTTGAAAACATTATATAAATATTATGTGATTAAATTTAAAAAATGTTGCAAAATTTTAATGGACACAATTTCATGGAAACAAATTAGCTACTCTTTTTTGCTTAAATTCTAAATGTCTTGTACAAAACTTTGTTGTGCTGTTGTTGTTGTCATATAAATCACATCGCTTGTTTTACTTCGAATATTATTACGTAGGCATATAAATAACCAAATCGCGTTATGGTGAAGCGATATCTCTTAATTTCAACTTTTAATTGTACGTGCATTTCAGGATGCCAATGCTTCATTTATCACGCCACAGTTTTAATTATCATTCAAAAGTTGGCAAACAAACGTAAATTGACTCCCAAATACAATACAAACTTGCTTAATTGGTAATGAAAGCTTTGAATAACTTGACGGATTCATCTGAATAAGAAAAATGCGTGAACAACTTTTAGATACTTCAACTGAATATTAGATTACTGCTTACATGAAAAATATTATAAAGTGACGTAAAAAAAATTATATTTAAACTAAACATTAAAAAATACCGAAAGACTGCGTACTGTAAATGCGTACTGTTTCAACAACAAGACAACAACCAAAACAAGAGACAACATTAAATTCTAAATAACAGTCTTTCTTCAATCAATTATTTTTAAAATTGGAAAATGTCCATTAAAAATGCCGTCACTACAAAACAACGGCTGAAATTCTATTTTACATAAAATCTCTTTATGCTAAAATACTTCAAGTTTTTCTTTAGACAACGTTAATTAAAATTAATAGTGTTTAATAAAAGAAACGGAATAAAAAATAGCGTACTAGAAAGAGGACAGCTGCCAGAGGAGACATTAAATTGTAATAAAAGGGACATTTGAACAAGGTCTGCTTAATTCCAGGTTTACCACCTGGGATTATTATCTACAGACCCCAAAACGGGAATAACATAAACTGGATATTACAGTGTCCCTTTGTAATGGGAATAGATCATTGTACCTAAGCTCTAAAGTTGTGAATCGGGTGAATTGACACAGAAGGCAAAAAGTCATTAAATAGTTCTATGACTACGGAAATTCTCTTCCTTCAGTTAAACTTATGCCACCATAATGTCTTCATTATTCTTGAATATTAATCACGTGGTGACTACTAATAGTTATGTACTGTGATAAAAGGAATATAATTATGCTGTAATACCAGGAGTTAATTATGAATTATGTTAATGATACTGGCGATTAAAAAGGTGCTAACAATAATAATTTCTATTTATTATTTAAAATGAAGAAAATATCCTTAAAATAAAGTTTTCCTTCGTACCAATTTAACTGAGCCCTTGAGCAAACAACAGTAAATGAGTAAAAATTAATTAGTTTGTTTCGAGAGCGAGGTTCATTTCTTGACGAAGGAAAAAGGATAATTGGGTAAGAGCAGATTGATGTTTCACGCCTATTATCTGTTTTTATAAGGCTTTATTCATGGGATATTTCAGGATTGTTAGGCAAGGATGTCCCGGACTTATCTGAGGTTCTTATCTGTTCCTATCGCAAATTACTTATAAAAATATGTAGAAACATCCCCGAAACATTTAGTGATAATAATATACATTGTCATCTTCTTATTTTGTTAACAAGTAGGTACGAGTAGGTACCTACTCGTATTTATTTCGCGACTTTTCATTAAGTAATTTTGAAAACAATTGGACGTACCTATAACTTAAAACCACCGCCGCCATGTCACACCCATTTATTCCGTTAACGTAAAGTAAGTATTTCATAAGTACCGGCACTGAATAGATATTATTATCTACTACGGATATTATTAACACTGTGACACGAGAAATTTTATATATGAGATTAGATGGTTCATTAGTGTCGACTCATTATTGTTCGTAGGAGTCAATACATTTTAAAAAGTAGGTACTTAATATGACCTAATTCACGTGTAATTTTCGGGAATGTACTTACTTTAGAATTTCGTTGTCCTTTGTAAACAGTAAAGTTTTGTAAGATTACTAGATTATGACATAAAAATTTTTCAATTTTCCGTTTTTATTTGTACCGAAAATATTAGAATTAAAAGAAAATCTTAAACGTACAAACATTACGGTTTCCTAAGTAAATTAATCCACTGAAGAAATAAAAACCTGTAGCAAAAAGTGTCATTCCTTTGGGAAAGCGAGCGATGTATCACTTTGGATCTCAACGAATTGAGATCCTCGGGGACACATGTGATAAAATGGTACGTTTTTGTTTGCCAGAAGGTAGCAATCGTAAATTGTTTACTATTGAAATTGTCTACAATATTGTAGTAAAAAATAATGAGTACCTAAAGCGATCGCTGTTAATGTGATGTAGTCATTGACCTCTATGCCTTATACTCTGAGCTAGATATAGGCACAATAGTTTTGCATTGCACACATTAAAACCAACATTTATTTATTTAATAATACTTTTTTAAATTTGTTACAAAGGGCGAACTTTATGCCTCGTGGCTTTCGCTACCAATAAATGAAATAGAAATGGAAATCTTTAAAATAATATTTAAATAATTTATATTCAATCTTTGCTACACTCACTTACTACTGTCACTAACACCCTGTATTAATTTAATAAATTATTGTTTCTTCCTGTATACCGAGAAAGACCTCTCAACAAGGTGAAATTTCGCGCAGTAATTAAAATAGACAAAAGTTCTTTGAAAATAAATTTCAATTACTAAAATTAATTATAATTCGCGTATAACGGAAACTTCCCTCAGAGTCTATATAAAGATACATACTAAGAAAATAGCAAAGAAAACCAGATGGGCACTGAAATTTTCACTTCAGATTAGGTACTTTTAGGCTTAGGTACCTACCTATATTCGCTTACCTATAGGTAGTATGTGTGAGAAGTAGATGGGTAGGCTAATAAGTTCTAAATTTATTTGACGACTCATAATGAAGTATTCGTAACCATGCTGGTCCGCCAGTCGAAGAATTGCTGGTTCGATTCCTGAGGGACGGTAGTTGAAATGCTGAATTTCTATTACCGGTCGGGGTGTTTATGTAATTGTTTCTGTGTGTATCCATGGCAACCACGACACACGAAATTCTATGAGGGGCTATCTATGAGTGTAAAGCGTTATTTACAAAGGGTGATCAGCTGAAATAAATTTTAAGTAATATTACACTTAGTAGCAGAGTTAGTAGCAGTTAGTAGCTTAGTAGTTTTTACTGTCAAAACTTATAAATGTTTGCTTCTGAAATTCTTTACCACGTATACCGAAAGTTGCTAAATATTAACCAACTTAAGCGAGCAATATACCTACAGAGACTCAGAACCGGAGGACTTGTGAAACATGAAGTTATAACGGAGATAAAAACTTTGGCGAAGTGCAGAGGCCTGAGTTCCGTACAATAAATGAATAAGGTACAAGATAAACACAACTTTTAAATGGAAGAAGTTTGCAAGTTAATATGTAAAGTTTTATTGATGGCCATTTAAAAACCAGGGAAATACATAATATATATTTAGTATTGTAATTGAATTGGTCTTAAATCTGTTAAATTACGTGACATTAGGAGAAAATAGAAATACATATACCTATTGTAGGTATCAAATGGCTTGGGTTTGGCGAGAATCTATCCTCTGTGTCTGCATAAATCTCAATAATACTGCATGCAAGACACTGATTGTTTCATAATTTAAACTCGTAACACAGACGTGATGTCCAAATTAGATATTTATAAGACACTAACTAGAGAAATCCTCACGATATTTACAAATATCGCCGCGATTTATCAAGTTTTTATTGTATTAAATAGCTACATTTTCTATTCCATCATTATAAGCCCTTCCACAGGGTAAAGAAATGTATATTGTCGAACGGATCTGAGCTAAATATAGCTTAAAATACCGTATAGGGCCATTATTACTTGTATAAAGCGTATAAAGTGGTTAGCAGTGAAAACAAGAAACGGGTGTTTAAACTTTACAAATTAGGTATACTTATATAGCTATTGAATTTTGTCCCAAAACGTTATACTTCCTACAACCTTTACAGAGATTTCGTTACGAATTGCGAGTACCTACTAGTAGGACTCGCCGTGCACAGTACGGGTCAAAACTAATTGAGTTTTCCCGAAACACATACCTACACACGAGGAATGTCTAATCTCATTATCCTGAATTGTGAGAGTAGGTATTTCTAATGACTAAATTCGTCGCCTTAATGCTTATTCGTTCAATCTACCATGAATCAAACTTTACAAGGTATTTAATTTTAAAAAAAGAAGCTTTTCAACATCATTTTGACATCGTTTTTTAACCCGCAAGGTAATTGTTGGCAATGCACGTAGGTTCGTCAAAATAATGGTTCTGCGACAAAGCAGAATACTCATAAACGTTAGTATTCTCGCCAAAAATGTTTTTTCTTGGCTTCAAGCCATTACTGTTTTACTCATTACAGTGTATATTGTACGTTGATACATTTTACATTCAGGTCAACGTCCACGACAAAATTGATATGAATTGCAAATACATTGTTAGGTAAGTTTGCTTTACACTTCCTATGAAACTGTCAATAAATTTGCAAAAAAGGTAGCATTTTAAACCTGGATATATTAATAGGATAGAGAAAAGATAGACGTATGAAATAGGTATACCTATATGTAAAAAGCCTACATATTTGTAAGTAGTAATGTTAAAGTAAAGAAGCGCGCATAGCCCCGCTGGTAGTGTGAATCGCAAGCGATCACATTGTTAAGCAACGTCGGGCGCGGCCGG
>DWAV01002123.1:0-11783 GCA_018231305.1 Noctuana lactifera | reverse complement strand
CCTCATAGACGTAGCTACGGTAGGGAAGGTACGATACGGTACGTGTAGTTATTATTTTCGAAATTCTAAGCTGAACATACAAAATACATTCACGTCAAGTCATCAGGTCGACCGCTAGTAGCTAATTTCATGCTTGCTTCGGAGGGCACGGCCGTCCGGACTGTCGTCGATAGATAACTGTCGCTAAACCTGGTCGGGAACTTTATCAGTATGCATTGGAGTGGAGTATGCTCTAAGATTTCCCTGGTTATGGCTCCCCACAGTGTGGGGTAGTGTGTCCAAAAATGGGCAATGAGAAATGATTGCTTTTGTATTATACCTAGGCGTAATTTTTCAGATTACATCTGCCAGAACACAAATTTGCATGTTAGCGTCGAGGAGTGAGAATTGTATCGACATATATCAGGTAAATGTTTACTTTCACATACTTACCTACCTGTTGCTAATTTTAACGCAAATGACTAACAAACGTGGTTACACCCAACCTGATATATAATACCTGATATAAAATATAAACTTATGACGAAACTGCGGATGTAGAGTGTAGAAAATAAACCCACTTGTACTCGTTTCTGAGGTATAGTTAATAATATTTAAAGCCTATTTAAATACTATATAAGATTTCTTTAGAAAACACTTTTGCGTCACACGTTAGCGGGGAGGGGAAAGGGAGTGGGAGGGGGGCGGGGGCGGTCAGTCCTGAAAGAAAAACAGAACTGAATATTAATTTAGAAATGTGATATAAGTACCTAATGTGTCTAATAATTAATTGTGATGGTAAAAACATTAATTTTGCAGAGACCTGGAAATATAGTTCCATTGCCGTATTACTTATTTGAAGGAGAGTTTTTCAGGAGCAAAATACCAAACGGAAGACGACAAATGAAACAAAAATACTTGTTATAATTATTATTTATTTAATAAAAAAATCGCAAATGCAAAATTCCTTTCTTTCATACAGTTTTAAGAGAATACAATTAAGTAAAAAAAAAGTATAAAATTAATACAATTAACTTCCCAAAGTCAGTCGATATCACATATGTGTAAAAATACAATTTAATTATACAAATTAAATGCAAATCGATTTATTTAGTTTTATAAATAAAATAAAGCTTAGACCGTTTACATCAGCGCTTTTCGAAATATAAGCTTAAAATTAAAATAATTTTAATTTAAATAACAGCTCCCTAACTTAATTTATTGAAGCCAATTTTTATCTTCGATTAAAGAATGTAAAAAAACTCTAAATAAAACATTCAATTGGACTTCTAAAATAAAGCAAAAATATTTTAGGATAAAATTCTGAATTTTGGTAAATTTTTTGCCGCGCTTTCATTTCAAATTGTTTTAATTATTCGCAATTTTATATGTTATCGTTATTATAAAAATATTAATGGGAGCACCAGTGGTTTATTAAATAATTTAGAAGCTTTACTCTTAACAAAAAATGTTGAACCAACTTAGAAGGTCAGATTTTTCTCGGCAGATACAATTTTGAAAGTACATTAAAAGCTTTCCTTAACTCCTCTTTTCGATAAAAGTTAAAAAAACGAAAAAAACATATAAAAATAAAAGGAACATAATTTATTTTTATTACTTAGTATTTTATGGCTAATATAAATCAAAGTATATTCTCGGTACTCTAAATTTAATTTAATATAATATCAAATTGACACGACTTAACTACTTCAACTGTAAAGGCGTAGCCACACCTGGCCTGATATTTTTTTCTAAAGCAATTTTATTTCATGTCTGCCGTCAAGCAAATGAAGCAATTCAGTTGTGTTTCGGTGGAAAGGTGCAGTTGCCGGCCACACTCACATGAGGCGGCAGTGACCACTTAACACCAGGCGGCCTGCATGCTCGTCTGCTACTTCATATCCTAAAAAAAAAACATAACTTATTTTTTCCCAATTTATATACGTAACATCGCAATTTATGCGAAAGCTACATAGACAATCGTTAACGACGTGTCTGAAGCCGTACAAATTGACGGCAATCACGTTGACGAGAACCTAACATCAACGGGTCAAAATCACACAACTAAATTGACGTCGATTTAAATTCCAATTCTGAATGGAATCTTGGTTCGTGTAAATTACAAAATTCCACAACCAAACCTTATAATTTGTTGCTGAGTTTTCAATGATCACCTCTCTGTTTTTTTTAATAATTTATTTTACTTAAAGTCTTAAACGGCACCAACCGTTTTTCCTAAAATTCATAATAAAGTTATTAAAACTTACTACGCTTATTTGCATGTTCGTTCATAACTTTTGTTTTGTTTAAAAAATAGACGGCACAATAGGCGAGATTAACAAACTTGAGATAAGAAAATCTCTTTGAATTTCAAAAGAAATATTAACATGGAACTCTTATCTCTGTATTCTACCTCACATTCTCATACCTTGGAATATTTATCCCTTATCCCTACGCCTTGATTTTATCACTTGTTCTAACGACGGGGATAAGCACCACTCAGGACGCTGAGAGCTTCGGCAAAGCGTTTGATATTAACGATAATTTTCTCTGCTTTGACGCAAAAGCTCATGTCGATGTTGGAAGTACCTACGTTGAGGAGTCCACTGCCACTAATGACGGCTATACATTAAAAGATAGACTAGTATATTTAAATTCAAATTCAAATTCAAAATTTTTATTCATCATAAGGTACACGTATACACTGGATGAACGTCAAATAACTCGGAACATCGGCTTTAGGCGCCCTTTTGGCTAAGGTAGGCCGGGAGAAAAACGCCGGCGGAAAAAAACTCTCGGCACTCCTTAAACGCCTCTTACAAGGAATGACGTTAATTTATAGGAAAAAAAATACATATAGCTTAACATAGAACCTAACTTCTTTTAGCCTGTAATAAAATTAATATACACGATAGCTTGTGAAATAATAAATTATTATAGGCTATTAGATACCGTTCATAATATCTATGTGAGAGAAGAACCATGCCCAACAGTGGGACAGACAAGTTGATGGTGATTGCGATAAAAATATGCAAATAGGTACAATATTGTTAAATTATTCGTCAAAAACCAATTTTACATAATTAAATAGAACGAAATGCTATATGTTTTTTTTCATTTCATTGAAGGCATCACGTGGTTTTATGTGACATGTTCTGAATAAAAAAATGGTATCTAGTTTATTGTTTTTAACCACAAGGCCATCAGGTTCCAAAAAATCTTCTCTAACCATTAATCGCAATTAACCTACATTAATTAATTATCGTTACTTTGGCATTTACTCAAAAGAATTAAATTATAGCCTGAAGTTTGATGGAAGCGCTCACTAATGATGGTCATAAATAATTTAAATGCCGTCACTAGGGACTCAGTAGAACTCGCTATCGCATTTCTTCGATGTACCTACTTGTACCTGAAACAGTAATTAGTGGGACTTTTCATCAAACGTTGCTTGAAATCTTGTGGGAAATAAGTTGCTTTGTACACTTCACAACACAACTAATGCTGCATTGCAATGTATTGCATGAGAGCAATTTCCATAGAAGCAATTGGCTCTGTCAGCAACTCTATAAAGATATGACCGTTAGAGTGTCTGATAGAATACCCAGTATTGAATTTTTTTACCTATTTCTTACTTTTCATAACAATATAATAATGGAAGTTAAGTTAACTTGTGTATAAAAAGTTATGGAATCAAGGAATTTGGAAAATGATAAAGTTTATCATCGTCATTATTCTGTCTTTTCGATAACAAAATAATGCAACATTCGATTAAATAATTTAATCGAATCTTGCATTTTTTCGTTCTCGTCGTTCGTTTCGTATTCAGTACTAAATATAATATTATTATGAAATTTACCCGGAACCCACAACCTGTATTACCTTCTACTGAATGAAAGATGAAGGCGAGAATAAGTAAAATAAGTAAAGTTTCTTAATAGAATTAACTCAGTTGCTTGCAATCAAGATGGACCTGAAGACAGACTATCTGCAAACGCAATTAAGACTTCTGTCCAATTAGTGCTGAGCTGGTTCAAGCTAAGGTGGGTTTCTGATAGATAGCTTATGCCCGCGACTTCAACCGCGTATTAATTTTATTGGACCAAGGAATCACATCGTTCCATACGAACATTGCCCCCGTTTTTCACCCCCTTAAGGGTAGAATTTTGGAAAATCCTTCAAACATCATACAAAGTATTGTACTTTACTCGAAAATTTTGAAACAGGCCCTTAATAAGGTCTCAAGTAAATATTAGGGAGGGGATTGAAGAGAGAAATAATTTCAGGAGAAATAATTTTCAATAACTTATACTACAACAAAAAGAGACATTCCGTTTGAAGCGGGCGACATAAAATTGTCATCAGTGCGAGTAATAATGTTTAATAGAGCTACCATATACTTGTGAGCTATGGAGCATAATCTCCGCGATAAGATCTTGTAATGTTGACCCTGAATGCCTGCAAGAATAAATCCACCTGCTTTATCTTTTCGAGGCGCCATTCAGTCCATTCATTCTATTGGCACTTGGCCAGATTGGAAATATTTTTTCTACGCTTTGAGACTTCAGCTTTCTGTTTATTAGTGGCATTTCTAATAGTTTGATTCAGATTTCTTCATTTCGTTTTTTGTAATCAAGAAATGCTTTTATTCGCTTCGAGTATTTCTAAAAATAAACATTTTATTGTATGTGAAATCAACAATCAGCTGTAAAAAACACTTATGTAGGTTTAAATCCAAAAACTGTTCAATAAGTATAAACACAAGTCCATAATAAAACATCTAAGTAACAAGTAGGTATATGAAAATATCAAGCTTTTATGCTTGGATCTATACAATTTCTCCGATAACTTGACTTTTTGTGCAGTTTTGTTTGATCCAATTCAAACAATACACGATAGATACGTGCGCGATCTGTTTTCGTTATGAATTCGGTAAACAATGCGAGGTTTTTCGATTCCACCGTTGAATACTGTAGCATATTCTTAGTGACAGGCTTTTTCGTTCATTTATTATTTAGCGGTTATTTCTGCTTTGTTTTTTTATATTCGAATAAGAAAACATAGAGCGGCCGTTGAACAAAACATTTATTCTGGAAACATTTTCGAATAAATGAGAGAAAGAACAAAGAAATAAACATAGAAACAAATATGATCTTACCATCACTGCCTTTTCTAAGAAGCTGTCTGCCTGTTAACTAGCTAATAGCTTATTAGCTTAGTGTATAAAACAAAAGGAGTAATCTTTAAAACATCGACTGATGGCTCAACATGACAAGACCATCAAATTCCACCCAGAGGCGTCACCGAGTATTTGAAAATAAGAGAGCGATAGATCCATGCTGTTGTGTCAATTATGACGACAACAATTTATTTCAAACAAAATTTTGCCATTTATTACTTACTATACAGCTTGTCTTAGTCAAAGATGAAGGTTGCGATGGGTTACACAATATATTTCGGTACATCCATATTGGTAGAAGATATTATATCTTATTAAGACGTCTCCAGTGTGACGAAATTGAGCAAAAAAGCCAAATAAACTTCGCAGACAATTTTGCGACTTTGTCCTACGTTCACTATCTCGTCAAGTTCCGACGACGGGCTGTTAACTTCTAAATTGTTTTTATATTATCGCCGAGTTGCTTGTTTTTAGAGTTCCCTTTGTTTAGCAAAGAAACCTTTTATCGGGAACAATCATATAATTTTTTAAAAGTTTGAAAAATTATGACTTTTTGGACTCTAATACAATCTTAAGACCCGCGCGGTGTAGTGGTCGCCCACAATTTTTTTTGTCATTCGACATAAAAAATACTTGTAAATATTTCACTCTTGTAACATTTTGTATAACCAAATAATTCTATAGATCGTTCAATTTAATCGATCTATAAAACTTTACAATACACAATAATACAATAATACATTCGGTATTTTTCATTTACCAACCAAAATATTCACTAGGTACAAATAAAATTTATATGGCTGAACATCGTTTGCCGGGTCAGCTAGTAATAATAGTAAAACGAACTGCTGTATCATTCGAGCGTGTAGGTACGTACATAACCCCAGAATAATGCAAAAAAATTTGAATTGGAAGTAAGTTTGTATATAACAAGATATGAATTCATACGGCGAATCTTGTTCTCACCTCAAGAATTGTCGAGTACGCCTTATTGTCTTCCAAGAACCCTCGAGACCATTTGGTAACAATGGCGACGAACGAATGAACGGAAGTATCTCACATTTATTTCAACTACGAGAAAATATTTGAGCGCAAGTAATAGGTTGGCTTAAAGATTACCTTTTATATCATAGCGTCCGAAAATGCTTTTGAAAACGCTCTTAAAACTGTTCCCATAACTTTCATTCATCAAATACGCTAAAATAGTCCATGAACAAGGATCATTGTTATAAAAAATGTAATTTAAAAAATTAAATTGACTTCAAAAGGAAATTAAAAGAACATAATAAAATAATATTTAATTAATCAGGGGCTACAATTTTGCATCACATCCTAGATCAACTCAATTTTCAGGTTACATTAAAGAACAATCGTGACACATCATCCATCTCTTGCCGGTTATCTATCTTCTTCCAAACTGTCTCCCTATCTTCAAATAACTTTAGTTTTCAGTTTCTTTATTACTTTCATTTTCAATACAGTCCCTTTAAACATATAGGTATTATACATAGTTGCAAACTAAATATAAAAGTAAATTTTATTGAGTCATGCTGAAAGCCGGTCACTGAATTATAAAATTATTAATGTAAATCCTTAACGTGAAATTTAAAAGCGTTTATGAATATTTTCCATTACGATCTCATTCCGAAGCCGAGTATTCGGAGACATGATTGGCTACATTGTGAAGTTGTAGCCATTTGTAACGTCCGGATATTGAAATGCTAATCTAGAGATTGCGAGACTGATTGTCCCTTCGAAATGAATTTTGTTTACTTGAGACTATTCTGTGCCCGCAAATTCGTCCGCGTGAACTGCAGAGTCGGGCTTAGAGAAAAATCAAAAATGGGTGATTAACAAAAGAATTATTTCCTTCTCGGCTTTGCGTCGCGTTCAGTGACCCTCCTCGCCCTTCCTTTTGTTTAGCCCTTTACTTTAATTCTGTGATATCTTTCGTTAGTGCGTTTAGACAGACAGAAAGACAGACAACTGACAGAGACTTTATTTAAATATTATGCTTATAATATACAAATATCACTAAGTTCTTTATATTATATGAGTCCAAATATAGATTTCCTCAGTTATTTTTTATAATTTGGCAGAGAGTAAAATCTAGCTATTACCTTACTTCGAAAATGATTCAAGTAATATTCATGTTACGTTTTCTATGAGACACTGACTATGGATGGACTAAGGGCACTTCAATCAACCTTGTGGAACTATAGGCATTTGTCCGGATATTGAAATGCTAATCGAAGGCTTGCGGGCTTCAGATTGCGTTGCAGAATGGATTGCGTTCTTTTTCGTCTTTCTTTTTTTGCAGATCTAAGAAGTTTTAACCTAACAACTAAGAACGTCTCTTGTTAAATTGTAAACTAACGGTTTTCGTATATTATAATGACGGACATATACCTACGTCACAAAATAAAATATTGTACGAGGACATTTAATTTTCAGAAGTAGGTAAGATGTCCCGGGAAAAGACCGAGCAAACACACCAACAAAAATCAAACATAAAGTTAAACAATAAATAAGGGAAAAGTAAAATAAAGATCATCAATCTGTTTTTTCTTTTTCTAATTTCAATTCCGTTTCTCGTTAACTCCGTATTTCTGTAGTATCGGGGAAATATTTAAGTCGAGTTTAATTTCAATCCCGAGGGAGTATTATACCTAACCTTTGAAATGTATTTGAAGGACTGATCGCTGCAGTCGACTCTGTAGATGTTAAAATTAATGTTGATTTACCATTAAAGGTAGTTTATGGGTAGTTGGCAGTACCTATAAACTAACGTTAATGATAAATCAACGTAGAACAGTGTGATGGAGTTCCAGGCCCCTCCCAGTAGTAGGGAGAGATACGTAACCAGCAGTGGGTCAGAAATCTGGTGTTCATAGGCGGCGGTGACTTAACATTTACCATTTATTTGGCCTTACATAATGTTAAGGCTATCTGATGTTTGCACACCTGCTTCTTGCTTAGCTTAGTTTAAAAAAAAGTTGGCTATGTGGTGTGTTTTTAAATAAAAAATATTGTTTAGTTTGAGATTCAATACACAGTAATTTAGTTGCATGCTGGGCTGTAATTGAATCGCAAAAGATATAGATGAAGATGTAGTAGGTAGGTAATCGTGGTTCATAAAACGACCGTAAAATGTCGAAAATACTTTTCATTTGCCCTTTTTATAGGCAATTCCCTCCCAATAAATTTTACAGGTAAGCAAGAACACACAAAGTCCTTAAGTTTAAGAGGCGATGGAGTTTGAATGGAGCACGTTTTCTTTTGCATACCTTAGCGATTCCATTACAGATTGAAGTTGTAAATGCGTAGGCAGGAATGAAATAGGCAACAGAAATGTTTCAAGTATTTAATAACGAGTATATCGAATTTAGTTAAAATACTGTTTTTATACAAATAATTCGTCTGAGGCTGCTGAGTATTGAGTGACTAAATTTATGTAGAATTGCCTCTATTTCTATAGGAAGGTATGTTTCAAAAGCAAAACACATCTAGAAAAGTATTTATTACTATTTAGTTGTCATTATTTAATACAGGAAAACACTTTGTTCTGAAGCAGCACGACTGATAATTAATTTTTTATAAGTCAAAAGTCATGAAGTCCGTAAACTTAGCCGATGTCGATGGTTGGCCTAAATCCATTTGCTTAGGGAATGTGATAATGTGACATACATGATATCAAGGAGAGAAAGCTGATTATTAAATGTTTCCTGGCACCATGCGTTATCCTATCTAGGGTCACTGGTTTTCACTGATTTCTACAACTAAACTATCAATCTAAAGTATCAATCAAAAATTGTAAATAGAATAAAATTTACGCTAGACGACACGATTTTGTCATGATTGAACATTCATTGTATTCCAAGAGGATCGCTTATACCTATCCTTCTTCTTATTTCCCATATTAAATCCAACCGATCTCCGCAACATTTTCACATTGACTTCCCAATGCAAATACTTCGAATTTGAGAGCTTAAGATCGCCTCGTCAAAGCACACCATTTCTCACAGATATGCAAATTCCAAACGAGAATGTTTTCAGCTTGTTCCTGAATAAATTCACCGGAAAATTTCGCCTACAGGTCTGTGATCAGCGGCAATTTTTTCGCGTTTCTTAAAAATACAAAAAAAATTTGTTTGGAGTAAAAGTTTAAATTGCTTTCTCATAAGAAAGAACAATAAAAATTTATGTTACAATACTGCAGTAACTTTAAGTTTAGTGTGGGTTTTTCTGAAAATGTGTATCAAATGAAATATTTATGCTTTAAGATGTACTGAACTATCTGTATATACAAAATAATCATGTATAATAATTTTTAAATAAATACATTTTAATACTTTTATATTCGCACGAAGGCTATTCATTCGTCACGTAATTGCTGCCAATCAAATTCTTTCTGCCTTCTTTGTACTCAATTTGACGGCTTAGTATTTTGCGTTTTGTGTAAGTGAAAAAGTATTTACAAATGCTGTCAAATTTAATGACTACTCTCATAAATGCCTTTGGATGTCTAAAGTCTAAAATCGCTATTATTATCTGACTTTCACTACGTCTATGTAAATACCTTACAATGAATAAAACAATTTGCTATTATTCCATATACCTACATTTATCGTCAGTAGCGCTGGTCTTATGTATATGAAAGGTTCAAAGATAGCACTAATAATAGTAACTATTATTTATCTCCAAACGGCGGGTAGTGGTCAACAGGGGGCGGTCGTCCCCCTGTGTCTATCTCGCGTAAGGTTGGCCGTAGCCCTTAAGCAACGAAGTAGGATGAAATAATATGTGTGAGAGCAACCATTCAAAAATATGCAGTGCTCTCTACATATTAATGCAAGGAGTGACAAGGACAGAGAACTCTCCAACCTACCGGAACAATTCGGAAACAAGTGTACTTCAGGTTCGACATGCATGCCGGAATAATTCAGAGTACTGAGAAATAAATGCACTTCAGAACTTGGCTTGGATGAGCTCATTTGAATTACACATCGGCTTTGGATGTATTATTTAACAAAGAGTTAAATAATAATCATCAACCCATCACGCTCCCACAGCTGAGAACGGATCTCCTCTCAAATAATTATTTAGTATTTGATGTAAATTTTTTGTTATCGAAAATGGACCCATGAATTTATACATATCAACGCTATAGGTAATAGTTAAGAAGAGTTCATACAAGCCGATTTTCTCGGCTTACCTAAGGATTTGGAGTTCGTTACGAGTAACTTACTGAAAGGAGTTGAAGAAAGATTTTTAGGTTTTTTTTCACTCTGCAGATGTATGGATCGGCTTACATAAGCACAGTAGGTACATAATTTACCCATCGCCACTGATAGTAGGTACAATAATATTGACTATATGCTCAATAGAGGTCAATTCAGTGGATTAATGGATTTAATAAATAGTACCCGTCCGCTGGGAAATGGACCGAACAGAACATTTTTCAGACGAGGCGCCGGTGTCACACGCTTTCGGGACGCGACATATTGAGTCCTGGGACATATTTCAGTAGCTAGACGTAAGAGTGTAGTAAAATATGCTATTTTGTTATCAGATTTGTTCACGAACCAATGATTTACATGACACTTAAATATGGCGACCTTATCGCTTGCTTTTATAGCTTTAGATACAACGGCATAGAAATTAATTTTGTTAGTTTAAAAAGGAAACCAAATTTCAAAGGCGAAACTGAAGCCTATTGTTTATAATGTAATAATTTTTAAAACTTGATTTATTTTGTTAACTTGATACCTACATAAAGTTTTGGCGTCATCATACTGTAAAATTAAAATCCACTTTTTGCTTTTTTATTTATTTAAATATTTTTTTTGGGCAGCCTTTTAAATTGGATCGGGTAAATCGCATTTATCGCTTTATTAAATACAGATAAATATTACGACTACTAGTTCTTATAAATATGAACTCAAGGCGTCGACAGTGTCAGATACTGAATCTAAAGGGTCGGTTAATCAACGGTATGTGCCTGGATTATCTCTCGTCTTAATTGGCTCACGAATTGGAACAGTAATTAAACATCACACGCCACCGGATCACCGTGTTAGCCACGAGAAATTAGTCTCTATATTAAATATCGTTACCGTCAGTTTCGCGTGACAATCAAATTTGTTAGTTGTTGGTGCTAAAAGGTCAGTTAGATACGTACTATGATTTAGGTCCCAATTGATTGATAGCAAATGAGCTCCGTTCATTGGAGAAAGACATCAATGTATTTATTTAAAAACAAAAGTAGGTTAGGCAGAAAAAGAAAAGAAATTGTTTTAATTACACGAATAACTGCAATATTTGTAACATAATTATATTGTAATAACATGCTTGCTGTTCATGTTCGCATGCTGAACTTATAAAATGTTGACTTGAATTTAAAATGTGAGAAATATTTTTATTATAGACTTCAAAATATTTGTTTTGTAGTTTGTTTCCCGCATAATCTATAGAAAGCACAACTATTAATATTAACAAATTTAGGAAAACTTATCTAGGTAATTGGGTAGCCGAGAGCTTTCACGTATGTTAGTATTACCATAATATTCCATATAATATTCTAAGCAACTATTTAGTTCTCAATGTTTGTACACTACTGTTGCAT
>DWAV01002122.1:0-11784 GCA_018231305.1 Noctuana lactifera | reverse complement strand
ACCTCAAGCAGGCTCGTGCTCTACCTGAGATCGCATGTAGTTGCGCTGCTACCCCGGAGGCTGATGGTCACCTCATGTAAGTGTGGCCGGCAACTGCATCTTTCCACCGAAACACAAATGAATTGCTTCATTTGCTTCACGGCAAACATGGGTGCAGCCTAATCATTATTTTTAGCGACTTTTACGAACATAGGCATCTTAGATAAATCACCAATGCGATTCCGGCATTGACAACGAGCTCTTTTAGCGCCCAGTTTGAAAACCAACATGTCATAATCCGCCGGGAAAGCGTCTGTAGGAAGATCGTCTTCAGGTATCCAAACTAAAACTTCTAAATTGTTCGTTTCAGTCGTATTCTCGAGTGACGAACAGAAGCAAGCCGTGCTACAATGGCTGGCAGAAGCAGGACCAGTGAGGGTAGAGCATCTGGATACGGTATGGCGGCATGGATGGATCCTCTGCGGGGTCCTCGACGGGGCGCTGCCTGGCGCGTGCGCCGGACACCCGCCCACCAGGCTATCTTTGAAACATGCGCAGGCGATCGCTGATCATTACTTGGGTGTTGAGCCGGTAAGACATATTTTCAAAACTCCTCAACCGAAACACACGAATTTCACATAGGTAATACTTGCTACGACGACCTGAATATGAAAGTGGTACCTCACCGGGAGGACTTTACAATTTCTACCACCTATTTGGTCAAACGTGGTTTACTGCCCAACTGATATGTTTTTAAACACAGCGACCTACTCAGTTATCGGTTGCTACAATTGATTACAAGACCTCAAAACACAGACACGCAAAAGTTTATTTATCCCCGATATCACATGCCTAATATTTTAGGAAGATAGATAACAAACAGACGAACTGTTTCAATGTTCAAATAAGGTAATATCTCATTGTTTTATACTCATTTAGGCATTGAAATAGTTACTTAATATGTAACAGTAAAGATGAAGCTTTATCAAAGTGAAAGTAACTCATTTATAAAAAGCTTTTTAGAATTTTATTGTTATGCAAAAAGATTAGTCATTTTCTAAAAATCTTGCGGTCTCTTTTGAATTAAAATTAAAGTTAGATGTACAAATGAGTTTTTACTTTAGGTAACCATTTTTAAGAAAATTTAACTTAGTCAGACATGTTTTAGAAATTGTTATCTTTAATTTCAGGTTTTCTCTCGACAAGAACTCGAATCAAACGACTCATTAAGCAAACACCAAGAATGGAAATTGGCTACTTACCTAGATCGCATTCGCTTGGCTCTAGCAAAACTAACACCTCCCGTTTCAAGGCCACCATCACAGAGAACTTCCCCGGTAAACAAGCCAGAAGCTACGCAAGTGACCCTTGATTATGTTGCAAGAGGCTCAGGTTTAACGGCAGCACAAGTCAATAACAAAGTATATTTCAAAGTATACCCAACAGCTCAACAATCCTTAGATCCAGGAGAAATTACTATTTTAATACGTGGTCCAAAAAACACGTATGGTATGACTATAGTTCCTCCTATATTAGGCAAGGCGCAACTGATTAGACAAAAACTCCTGGGATTGCAATCGAAACCGAACTTTACCGAAAACGCATTGCCCCTGACACAAGGTGCAACGTATTTAAGAAATTATGGAAAAAACGATATGAACAAAACTTATTTCATTCCAAAAACTAAATATGATATAGAGATTGAAGTCGAAACAAGAAAAGATCACGCTAGAGTGGGTTATACTATCACTTCTTTAGGCAAATACGAAATTTCTATCACAAGTCGAGGTCAGGGCATTGTTGGTTCTCCGTTTAAAGTTATAGCTTCTAATAACATTCTCGGAATTTTAGAGAAGGAAAGCTTTTGTCTGGAAGACGGTGAAGAAATTGACATTGTTGATGTGAAGTCAGACAAAAAAGTGGTATTAAGAATCGTTGACTTTGTGACAGAAAAGATGTTGCTAAGAGAAAATGGCTGCTTGGAAAAAATAAGCGATGATGAAGCAAAATACTTGATGGAAACTGATATAGATGTAGATATTTCAAAATTCAAATCTATGCTTAGTATCGATAAGTCAAAAATGAAAGTCAATGAAGACAACAAATATAAATTTAATGCAGCGGCCAATAAAATCAGAACAATGAATCGAGTTTGTAATATTTGGCATGATCTTAAAAATGAAAAAACAACATTGTCAAGAACAAATAAAAGCACCAAACAAAATTCTCAACAAGGCATTCCAGACATCGTTAACTCTACATTTAATGAAACACATATGCGCCCTTTCGCAAAAGCAGAAAAGCAAAGTAGAGTTATCATTCCTGAAAATATATCAGTGTCTTTAATGACTGAAAAATCAAAGCCCTATCAAGAAGACAACCAAAGCTTAAATAGCGAATCCAATACCGACATTATATTTAACAGTCCAGACTATTTAGAGAAATACAAAATATTGCGAGATCCATTTGAAGATGACGAATTGTCAGTAGACACAACGCAATCGTCAAATAATCCATTTATCAGTGACATGTATACTGAAAATTATACAACAGAGAAGAGATTAGGTGCATTTTTAACCACAGAATATGAAACGAATAATTCGCAAAACGAAGAAATTGAAGATGGTTCATTAAAAGTGGCTATAGAACAACAACCTGAGTCTACTCACACATCAATGAATAATCCATTCGTTGATATTGTTACTTTGGAAAGACCCAAGTCGCCTGTCTTTAAAATAATAGAAGGTGAAACAATACAAAGGAGTGAATACAACATTGAACCAAAAAGAGAAGACATTCTCGGAAACGAATTTATAAATCCATTTTTTACACATCATCACCAATCGGATCCATATAATGAAACAGTCCCTGTTACAGATTTTATTATCGGGGCACCAGTTTCATTGCCACCTATCGTTAGAGCGACATCTCCAGAAACACATTTAGACTCAATTGTAATAAGTAACAATAATGGCAATTTGGATACACAAAAGGACAAATTCTCTAAATCTAAATATCTTACAACTGATTCGCTTACTTCGGGATCAAAATTACAAACAGAAATAAATTCATCTGGTCACTCTTCTTTTCATACTTCAAGTTCATCTAGTGATTCTTATCAAAGTAAAGTGGTATCAACTATATCTCTACCTAGCTCATCTCCTAAAAATGACATGTGGGACTCGGCTTATGTAAGTATAGATGAAAATAACAGTTCGCCAGACACCAATAACAATGATAATTCTGTACCTGAGCCTTTTAGTAAACAGCCGTTTCCTCCTAGTGATGAACTATCTGCTATGGGGCCAGCAGAAAGAGAAATATGGGAAACATGTTCCGAACTAAAGGAAAATCTAAACGCGTCCAAAATACATGAAGAAACGAAAATAAACAGATGGGACAGCAAGCGACCAACTTTCACTCCTATTATTGAAGAAAATGACAGGAACCTATATACAGACATGAAGGATTCTATAAATGAAACTGACACTGATCCAGTAACAAATGCTTTTTCAGAACTAAATGAAATATTTAATGACTATTTTCCACGATCTGAAAATGAGTCTACAGAAATAGAAAATATTAAGTTACAAAATCTTGAGAATGAGTATACTATTGAAAGAAATGACATTTGTGTCGATTCGGCATCTGAAAAGCAGTCAGATGTGAAAAGACATGAGCTCAAATTAGAGGGAAAGATTTCTGAGGTTCAGGCAAACGTTACTGAATCAGATTCAGCAAGTCGAATCCTTCATGTCGAGGATATTAATAAAATACAGCAAACTTCCAAAAATAACAATGAAACACAATTTGGTGATCATAGGCAATCTAATATTGTGCTAGAGAGAAAAAAATATTGGGATGAAAAAATACGTCAAATTCAAGCAAAAACAGATGAAATGAAGGCACAAGAAAAAATTAGAAGAGTCTCGTCTAAACCTCTGAAACACAATGATTCTTTGAGTAAGAAAAAAGGGAAACAAATGATCAAAAATTTTTTGAATGCAAGTGAAGACTATCAAAGGTATTTAAAACCAGTCACTGCAACGCAAATTATTCAAGAAACTACGGCTTTTCAACCCGTAACTGAGGTACATGATCCTGACGTGAAACTTGTGGAAAAATGGAAGAATTATTGGGATCAGAAACTTGAAATTGAAAAAGAAAATGATGAAGCGAACTTAAGACCAAAATCTTCTCTAAAGAAAGAAGTTTCTCATTTGGAAGAAAAAGTTATACACAATTTAGATAACACAGATTTACCCTCAGAAGATCTTACACAAAATTTTGAATCGCCCAGTAAGCAAGAACTACCGGAAGAAGTTTTTAAAGCATTCGAAACGAGTCCTAAACGATTCTTTGGGACATCAAGAAATCAAATCTTGAATAAGATAGACACATTTATGGGCAAGCCTAATGTAGATGATAATGCATCTAGCCAAATCAGTGAAATTTGCCGTGGAACTGGTTTAGTATCTAGTCGTATATCTTTATTTCACAGCATATCTCGGACAGAGGAGTTACCATGGGCACGTAGAAAATGTCATTCACTGCATAACTTACATCAACAAAAAGAAACTGAAAAAAATACATCTTCGGATGAGGCAAGCATAACTCGAGTTAATAAAAGTATCAGTAATGTGAACGAAGACAACACAATTAAAAAAGATGCATTAAGTAATAACAATGACAACCTTTTGAGCTATCAAGAGGTTACCTTATCGAAAGAAGATAATTATGGAGCAATGCCAGCGACCCAAAGCAGTTTTGATGAAAACAAACCGGAAAATTATAATAGAAATAAGAACTGCGTTAAATTGGCTATAAAAGAGTTTAGTGACAGCAACCAACCTGATCATAGCTATAATACAGGCAAACTCAAAACATGCATAAGTAAATCTGAAATGGATATATTCAGTAAAATATCAACCAAATCCTCGGATGAAGACTTAGATAAACATAAGTCCTACGAAGAATTGCCAAAAATTAATGTTAAAAGTTTCATATCACTATACGAAAGTGCATCTAAGTCATCGCTTAAACCAAGCTCACCGCAAATTTCCAAAAAACAAAATATAAATTCACAAATTCGACAGGATGGGGCTAGTTCAGATTCAGGTAAATAAAATCAGTATTCATTTTCCTTTTCATTTCTAATATTTAAATTTTCACAAAAAATTATCTCGGTTACAGGAACTCAAAAAACAGTAAAACCAGTGAAACGTGAATCTTTACCTGAACAACTATCTACATCGAGTGGAAGTGACAGTACAAGTTCGATGCGAACAGCAATATCAAGGAATTTAACCCCTGACAGTACAGATGACTCAATTGATATCGAAATAATCTCAAATCAAGAACAAGATTGTACTTATTTAAGTCTGTCGGATATTGACTTAGAGATAATCGAAAATAACCCAAAATCATCTCACGAATCATCACCGGAACGAAATGTTGAAATCGAAAGCGTGGAATACAAAAACCGATTTCAAATTGCAAAGCAATACTTTCAGTCTCTCGAAGAACTAAGAGAAGAGAGAAAAAATAAAAAGCTTAATGAATGTGAAATGTTATTATATGGTGCTGCGAATGAATCTCTTACCCATGATAGTACAAATAGACAACCAGGAAGGAATAAAAAGAAATCTAATTCATTGCCGTCTTCAGAAATAGCGAAGGCTTGGAATGAACTACAAGAAAATAAAAACACAGAAAACAATAGTAAAATGGTGAAAATTTCAGAAAAATTTAACGTAGATGATCTTTTCACTGACGTCATGGAAGGCAGGCTAAGTCGCCAAGGCAGTTTACGTGGAATTCCCCATAAGAAAGCAGTTCTCGAAGCGTTCAAATCAATGGAGAATATAACAGATAAGAAACCCAGTTCGTACGAATTGGCTGTATCCCAGTTGAACGATTTCGCTAAAGAAAATCACATAAAGAATGCACAGACTTACCTCAGTGAATACCCTTATTTGCCAACAACAGATCCTTCCAAATACCATTCAAGACTAGATGCAAATGCTTCAGGTCTGATATCATTCAAAGAGCTTTTAGAAAAGAAACCTAGAAGAAATAGCGTGCCAGATTTGAGGCTGAATCCAGCGTTCACAGTTGACTTATAAAGTTACTTTTTTATGTTAGTACCTTTAAACTAAGGAAGTAGTTACTTTCAGATTGATTTATTTGTAGGTACCGTGGTTAAAGTTTTAGTAATATTGATAAATATAACTTTTATAGTTAATATAACAATATGATTTAACGGTAAACCCATTGAACAAGTAATGATAACTTCGAATTTTTGTTTTTACCAACTATTAGGTACCTAATAATGTTTTATGATACAACTCGAATGTAAATAATGTAATTAATATAAACTTCAGTTTAGAGTGTCGAACAAATATTACCGTGCATTATTAAAGTCATTTGAATTTTAATTGTTATTAGTTATCGTTATGTTTTATTTATAAAATATTTTATTTTATGTTCATAATTTGTCACAATTTTACGAATACCTAAATATTTCACTTATTCACAATTTTGTTATTAAGTTTCTTGTACAATTGTACAGTTATTGAATCTAATTCTTAGCCTGTAAGTATAAATGTAATTATTTATTCGGAAATATAGTACTGTACCTACCCTAGTTTCATTTTTAACAAGCACCTTTACATTTAAAAAAAACGTCAATATAATGTAGGTATCTACTTTCATTTTTAATTTAAATGTAACAATGTAAAACGGACTCCACTCCAAAGTCTCCATATCATACTTTTATCCGACATTATACTGCATTTAACGCCATCTTTTACAAAATAGCGGTACTTTTACGAGTGATGGTTTCTGTAAAATTTACGTTATAAATTAAATCATGCCATCTGGTGTCAAATAGTCATCCATACCTAAGTAATGATTATTACCGCCATCTCAGTGTCAGTTTTTAATGTTGTAAACAGAGCCATCTATGATGTGAGTCATACAACTGAAATAGTATGTTACCTCCTGCATTTCCTGGTACCTTAGTACAACAGAGCCCGATATGCTGACTGCCACCACCGCGGAAGTGCTACAAGAGTTCATTTTAATGATTATTACCGCCATCTAGTGTCGAATAGCATTCAACATAGTAAGCAGCGCTCTCTATGATATAAGTTGTACAACTAAAATCATAATAATATGCTATCTCTTTCTCTTGCATCTCCTCAGCTCTCCTGGTGCCTTAGTACAATAGAACACGATATGTCGACATGACTGCCGCTGTCGATTGAGCTGGCAAGGTGTCCGTCAGAATGGCCGGTCACTACCCATCACTAACCCATAACACCTGTCATAACATAATAATATCTATCTTCTCTTCTCTATACGTAAAAAATTGCTGTCGTCAATGACTGACTGATCAACGCCTAGACTAAACCGCTGATCCTAGACGAAACTTTGAGGGGGGAGTGTTGTATGACGTAGCATCAAATAAGAAAGGTTTTTCCGAAATCCCACCCCTTAGGGGACAAAAACGGGAACAAAGTTTGTATGGGACGTGATTGGTCCAAATTTATTATGAAATTCACGCGAAGTCGCAATTTAAAATTCTTAAGCCAGTATTTTCATAATTCTTATTTTCTACAAAGTTCACCCAGGGAAGTAAGTCTTGTGGCAAGTAGGTACTCATGTTTTGGTTGGGAAGGCTGAACCTGACATAGTATATTTTAAGAAGACCATATTGTGTCTTCATCAGTAGCAGCTCCCCCACATATTAAGATCTCAGTTGGATGTGAATGTCCATGGGTTGCATTGACTACCTACTTGCCTACATGCTCGTTGGCTACTCCGATGGGTTCAATAAAAGGCAGTTTATTATTACGAATAGTTAATTTATTTAATATGTATTTGCACGTAAGTAGAGGCGGCGTCAGCTCGCCTCCACGCCAGCCACGCGGCCAGCTGCGGGTCGGAGCGGTCACCTCTCGCTTCCAGCTGTTGGTAGTACGCTTCCCTTATGATCCTGAACGCGTCCACACTTCTGTAGGGCAGCTTGGTTATAGGATCTATATAGCGCGCTGGTCGTCTGTCATACAATACCATACAAATATTATTTATTGGCACGAATTAACACAAAATATTTTATGAGTACAATGAAAATTGTTATCAATAGAAAATAGTCGTAAAAGCTGGTTGGTTTGACAACATCTGACACCGGTTGGCCACTAACCCGTATCACCAATCCGCATTGGAGCAGATGGTGGAGTATGCTCCAGATTTTCTCCGGTTGTAGAGGAGACCCATGCCCCGTAATATAAAATTAGAAAAGGGTTCAATGACTCACTTAGTGACAGCACACAGCAAGTCTCGTCTTCTCCTCGGCTTCCTCTGCGGGAAGCAGCGGTTGAATGCTTTATTTCTGATGTCGTTCTCAAACGATATCAATGTTCTCTCGTAGTATTTGACATTAGACTTCGGTTTGTTCAGCTTCTCGTCCTTCCTGTTAATTAATTAATGTTAATTAACACTATTTATTAGTGAGAACTTTTTTCTTATACTATCGTAAATCAGCAGCAGTAATAGTAGTAGTACCTAGTTTTGTGTTTTTTAATTTGAGGTCTTAATTGCCAAAGTTGACCTCAACCTCGGAACGGCAATAGAAACGTCGATTTATTCGAAAATATTATTCATATAAAATGAGAGTACAGACACGTCTTTAAAATTCATTGTTTTATAAAATATATTTTTATTTCATTGTTTCCATTAAAAAATGTTTTGAACGCTTCCTGTTAAACGTATTTACTATAAATATGAGGAAACCATCTTAATCCTCTTGAGTAGCAAAGCCTCCATATATGACCTCAGATTGTACTTCTCTCCTATTTGAGGTTGGATGTCCACGGCTTGCAGTGACTACTTAACATCAGATGGTCTTCATGCTTGTTTGTGCTACTCATAAAAACAAAAGAAAACTCACATAGTAACATCCTCAATACTAATCTCGTCCTCTGTCCCGACAACATCTATGTTCATTTTAGTCGGTTCTTCGCTCTTAGCTGCATTATCATCTACTTCAGACTTCGGTTCTGTCGTCGGAGTGTTAGCGTCACTCATGTTGTCTGGCGTTAGTACGCCTGGAATAACAAGTAGTATTATTAAGTGGGGGTACAAAGCTAAATCCTCAATCTTGGTTTTAATTTTTACATTACTAAAATATACTATCGTTTGAAGAAAATAAAAAAAAAATAAAAAGCGAAAGAGAGAACTGAGAAAATATTACTTACAGTCTTCACTCTTCATAATGTCTCCGAAGCCCAGATCAAAAGGAGTGCTACAAGGCTTGTCATCGTCCGGTAATTCCGTTATCAGCGGCACAGCGAATGAATGATATCTGGAATGTGAAAAAGTTTGAGTTTTAAGATCCAGCAGTATCCAGCAGATTCTCTGTGTTGCAGTTAAGGATTAATTGTAATGAAATTTTTTGCGAAAAAACAATATGTACTTTATTTTTGAATATAATAATATTATAAAACTGTCGGATCGATACTTTTTCCATTGGTAATTTGTAAAATTGACATACTTTTAAACTCTGAAGTTTCGATAAATATAATTCTGTAGTTTAAATTCATAAAACAATAAGATTTGACCTTATTACTGGGCCAGTGATAGCTTTCTTTATCGGTCGTACTTTCTTTCTTTCCAGCTCGCTTTGTTCAAACCTCTCTGTAAACAAAATAACAAAGTCTAGATTTTTAAAAACATACCAATCCCACTGTTTTTCTTGTAACCCTTCCTTTCCAAGTACATAACACTTGAGCATAAATAAATAAGTCTATTTCACACTTACCCAAGCTTTTAAGGTTTTCCTTCTCAGTAATAAGAGCCTCTTCCAACAATTCTTCTTGGGTCAAGGCCTTCTCTTCTACTTTCTTGGGTTTCTTCTTCTTTAATTCGGACCTTATCTTTATCCTTTGCTGAGTTTCAGCAGACTTTACAGCTGTGCTTTGTCTTATTGATTTTCTGCCTTCTGGAAATTTCAATAAAAATGGTATTGGTTAATCAAATGAAAATAGAAAAAAATATAATATTTATATTATCAAATTACGTCTTTAAGTAATGCCACTATGGTCTCTAAGTGACTCTTAAAGTGAATTTCCTTAAGTTGGCAATGAGTTCTTATGCAGAATATACTAAAAAAATTTAAAGAAACAGGACAACATGTCCATATAAATAGAGCCGATAACGAGGCTCTGAATAATGAGAAATATGCATTTATATAATATAAAGATACGTTTTCGTGCACAGTAGGCCTTAAGACAAAATAATCTTCACACCTCTGGCTATATCTGACAAGAACCTTTCAGTACTGTCATTAGATTCCTCCTTTTGTAGTTTTGGTTGCTTTAGCTTCTTAACCACAGCTTTTTTAGGCCTTTCCGCTGCTGATTTCCTTTTCCTATTTGGATCCTAGAAAAATTAATTTTACTACTGAATTTCGACACTATTATTATTCAAGTTATTAGCTTATGGAATATATAACATTATTCAATTATGAATACTATATTAGTTACTAATCAATTTATCAGTATTAGTAATGTTATTAGTAAATATTTTGATAAGTCAATCATTCATGGGTGTGGTAACTTGTAATAAAGGGCACATTTCTATGTGGCGTTAAAAATAAATTTGTTTCAATCTCAATTGATTCAAATCTCTTAAGCATTAAAATAAAAAAATGTTAACATGGTCCATTGGCTTGGCACCCTATTGGTTGAGGTAAGCCGGGGAGCAAAGCCTGGGGGAAAAAAACTCTCAGCACTATTTTAATATCAAATGCATAATGGGAGATCAGTTGAGCTTACCTTGTATGCCTTGGCGCTAACTTTTCTCGTTTCCTTTTTCTCTTCACCCTCCTGGTCCGAAGCTGGTTCATCATTCTCATCAATATCAAAATCAGAGTCAACTACATCATCTGCCTCCTTTTCTTGTCTGAAATAAGTTTTATTAAAAATGAAATTTAAGATGAAATGCAATCAACATCTACCTTGTAATAATCTAAAATTTTTTTAGTTTTTTAAGAAGAATTTTTAGTTTTTTTTACTATGCTGTTCTGTGGTTGTACCGAGGATAATTTAAAATGTAACATTTGTATTATATGGGACTGTATGTAGTTTTTTTTTGTACAATGGGTACAATTACAATTATTTAAAAAAATTACATTATTCAAAGAATTGGCAAACTGACGATATAAAATTATTAAAAATAATTTACAATGATACAATGACATACACATGACTAATACTTTAAATTAACATTAAAGGTATCATTTACTGGGATTAAACGTGAACACTTCATTTCATAGTATACAATGAAGTCGCTTCCGCTGTCTGTTCGCTTACATCTTTTAAAGTACTAAACGGGTTTTAATGCAGTTTACAGCAATAGATAGAGTTATTCAAGAGGAAGCTTAATATGTATAATTTACTGATTTTGAGGCGGTGTGAAGTTCGCCGGGTCAACTAATTTTACATAAAATTGGAACTGCGTGTTAATATCAACTTACTGTTGACAGTATGAACTATTTTGTATATAGTCTATGATATAAAAAAAAGAAATAAGTTGTCGTCATAATGATATTGTCGTCAAGTGGTGTTATAAGAATGTCGTAGTAAAAACTATAGGAATAAAATTAAAATAAAAACAGTTGTGGTACATTTTAATATAAAATAATATAAGAATAAAACTTTATCCACGATCCACGCACCTCCCACAATACTTACACGTAATCATTGTCCTCCTCTGCTTCTTGGAACCCGCCGTACGTAGTCT
>DWAV01002121.1:0-11784 GCA_018231305.1 Noctuana lactifera | reverse complement strand
TTTAGTTAGTACAACTAATGTAAATATAAGAATAACACAACAATAAGAACACAGCCATGTTTTTATACTTATAAGGCGCAGTCTTATCACTTTAATACCGATCTCCTCCAGACTTAGATATACTTATTGTGTTTTAGAAAATGCATGGGATTGAAATAACAGTTTAGTCACTAGAACTATTTTAATAAATCGGTATCGGTCGGTTTTACCGAAACTTGGCTAGGCCTTCCGTCTTTACTAACTAACTAACTAAGAAATACTGGATTGTTCATCGCATATCTCTAGTGTTAAAAGCGGCCGATCAAATCTCTATGTTAACAACAAGACAAGTTGTTCTTCGAACAGCAATAAAATGTCAACAACCGAAGTAACCCACAGGAGGGTTTTCGAGGGTTCAGACCGGTACCACCGTCCGGCCAAATGCCTTAGCCCACTAACGATTCCATCCCATATCCAGAGCAATCCCCCAACCCCCACCTTTTTCCCGAAATAAATATCTAGCGCTTGATCCTTTTGCCCAGTAAGTGAACATCTTTTAAAAACTACCTACACTGTCACTTGTCTAGCTAGCTGCGGCGAGACCAATTTCAGGGTAACGACCGCCATACCATACTCCCCTCGCTACTGACATTTGGAGGACGTGACTATCGAATGGAGGTTAACAACCGTCGCAAAGCCGTGTGGTTATCGGGCGATCAGTGTTTAAAGGAATGATGTGATGAAATGGACTAATTTTAAAATTTAACGTCGATAGGTCTTTTTGTGTTTGTCGAGACTTAACTGTGACCACAAAAAAGTTGCTGTCACTCTGTCTCCAACTGCTCTAACGTACTCTAAGTAGTCTTCTACACCTATACCTATTTAAATTTAATAATTAGTTAGTCTTCTTAAAATGTTTCTTTTTTCTATCGTTATACCTACTCCCTGATAGGATGGTAATAAATATATTATTATATGTAGGTATATCTAGCTGATGCCCATGCTATGTAAGCGATTCTAATAGCAGTTTTTACTGGCGTGTCACACATAGCTTTACCTCACTTATGAGCGTGGCTTCTCATAATAATATACATACTCACAAATTGTGGGAAAAATGCAAACTAATTTAGTTTTTATTCTTTTTCATCTAAGAGTCGAGAACCAAAAGGTGTCGACAATTTAAAAAACATTTCAAATTTAGTACATTGCAATGGTTTAATAACAACCCAGTCGGCAATTAGCGAGCCAAAACAAGGCATGTTTGATAACAATAATTGTTACAATACGAATACGGAACACCTCGGCCTATGGTAGCACTATTAAAGTCAATTTTTACAATGATTTTACATAACGTCTGCTGAAATTAAATTTCTGAAGTTTTTTTTTAATAACCAAAGAAGAGGATTTAGAGGGCCTGAGCTAACAACGACGTGGCGTGACCGTTCCACTTCAACTGCTGACTAATAGGACCGTATGTTTGTTTGCAGATGTTTTACGAAATGTTTTCATAAGAAAACTTGCTCTGTAAATAAGGTTCTACATAATTAATGGGAATAAGTGTTTTCAAGGTATGTAAATGGTTAATTATAAGAATGCGTTCAAAAAGTATTAATTAAGCATCAACGTCATGTAGGTACCTATATACCTACGTACAAACCAACAAAATAACTCATTTTGTACACGCGATGCAAATGCTCGATAGGAATTTATTATAGGTATTTAGTAGGTAGGTAAGGTACGTTAACATACATAAATTGAAACAACTTTCGTGTTCAATCGCACACAAAAATCAAAAACACCAGCATAAGTTAGTTAAGTAGGTACCTAAGCACTTAGGAATACATGTGTAAATAATGAACACACATTAAACAAACATTAAAATAATAAGATTGCACGAAGCTTATTTTTTAGTAAATCATACGATTGGGTATAATTTAAACATTACAGTAAGAACCTGCTAAAATATCGTTTTAAAAGCTCTAGACTAGACAAAATATAATAACTCTTTTGAACAATATAAACATAATTTATGATTAAGCTCTTTATCTATAGCATCTCTTGCTATAAATGTATACAAGTGGTGAGTCTGGAGGAGTGCGCATGCTCGCAGCCTCTGCTCTGGTCCAACCCCTCGACTGAATCTTCGCGCAGTGGCCTCGCCGACATACATCGGGACTGCAGCCCTCTGCACTCACTCTCTCTAAAATGTATAGATACATAATATATCGTAATATTATACAACCTGTCTTCGTCCCATCCAGTATTTGGGTCGTGCGTTTAACTTTAAACTAAGTATTCTCTAATTTAACCACTACAATTGTGTGTAATGTGATATGTTTGACAATTATATGTAACTTTCCTAAATCATTTTACGATGGAGAACGACCTGTAAGTAATAGGTAAGTAAATAATAGTATTATTATTTGAAAAATAACTAAACAAACATAGTACCTACCTATGTAGGTACTAGTATTAATAATGTAAAGGTTCTGATTTACGCAATACGCAGTATTAAGAACATAATTTACAGCTACTTATTATTAATTTGTATTAAAGTTATAAATTAATACTGGTGTACCACAAGGTGGCGTGTTGCTGCAAAGAGCAGCAACACGACTTTAAGTTAGTTTGAAGCTTTAAGTTAGTTTTATATCTCGTAAATGTACCTACCTGCCACGCCACTTGCTTATTGAAAATTTCAGATTTTTAAACACTACTGATACCAAAGTTGATAACACAGCAAATCCGATTGAAACACAGGTCATAAAAATAATAAAGAGGAATCCTTTTTTAATTATCCTCGCCTATAATATTTAAAAATGGAATACTTGCCAACATACAATGGGATGAGTTTATAATATATTATTAATATTATTACCCTAAGAAACCATAACATACTAAATACTACTTTGAAGTGTTAAATTTCTAAGATTTTTGGTAAATAAAGTGAACCAATAAGTAAACACCGTCGTAAACCTTTATTTCAGAATGGTGCAGCTTGTGAAAGCAAACGTGGTTGGGCTCGAAAGGTATCTCCCTTCGGTTGCCACCCGACTACGTTATGGATTTTTAGGTGCAAGCCTCATAGCAGTGAGTTTCCTTATCCTTTTCTTCAATAACAGTTCCGACATACTGTACCTGAGCAATGAACCGACTGGCCCCTCGTGGGTGTCACGCAGCTACGATACCTCGGACACCGATGATTCGTTCACCATCAAAACTCAGGGTTGCACTATTCCCGGTCTACGCCCTTTTGATCAGCACATAAAAAAGTTTATTGAGCGTCCTAAGATTTTCAAGCTGTGCCATGAAAGTAACTTTTCGTTGCTTGAACACAATGAAACACACATATGGATAAAATCGGAAAATTTACTAGACTATGGTGTACAAAAGGATAACAATTTTTCCTGTTGTTACAAATCATTTTACCGACCTCTGTCTATTGTGGACATATCTTCCATTGACGTCGACAATAGGGTGAAGTATGTTGAATGCATTGAATTCACTGACTACATTGAAGTTATCAACGAATTTGTAAAAGTTTCGTGTAGAAGCGATGATAGAAAGATTTATGAACAATTTTTTATTTTTGCACCTAAAAAACCTTTCATTTCCAATAGAGACGATGGTTTTGAAATACCAACTAATCAATCGTCCTTTAACGTTATTATAATGGGTGTGGATGCCATTTCTAGACTAAATTTCTACAGAACGATGCCGAAAACCTTAGAATATTTGAAGAAAAAAGATTCTATAGAATTAAAAGGTTACAACAAAGTTGGAGACAATACGTTTCCAAACTTAACACCCATGCTTCTCGGAGTTAAGGATACAGATCTAAAAAGAATATGTTTGCCTAATTCCCGTGCTACTTTTGATAATTGTCCATTCATTTGGGACTTTTTCAAAGAGGCTGGTTTTTATACAGCTTTAGGTGAAGACAGTGCAAGTTTAGGCACATTTAATTTTGAAAAATTTGGCTTTAGTGGCACACCCACTGATTATTATATACATACTTTTATGCACGAAGCTGAAAAATATGCGGGTAATAACAGAGATTTTAATTCCTTCATTTGCATGGGAAATCAATACTTTTACAAGGTTTTATTGGACTACATAGAAAAGTTGACATCAACATTAAAGTCCTCCAAATTATTTGGATTTTTCTGGGAAGTTACCATGAGTCACGATTACTTAAATTATCCAATGATAATGGATGATAGTTATTTAGCATTCTTCAAAAAATTAGACAGGACTGGATATTTAGACAACACCGTAATAATATTTTTAAGCGATCATGGCATACGTTGGGGTGATATCCGATTTACGAAGCAAGGCCGACTAGAGGAACGATTACCGTTAGCATTTATTTTATTACCTCAGAATTTTAAAGAGGAATATTCGTTAGCGTATAAAAATATAAAATTAAATAAGCACCGCTTAACAACTCCCTTTGATATATACGCAACTTTAAACGATCTCGTTAATGTTAATAATTTGAAGAATGAAAATATTGAAACACGCAGCGGTCACTCTTACGCTCAAGACAGAGGAATAAGTTTATTTTTGCCGATACCTAACAATCGCACATGTAAAACAGCGGGAATCGACGATCACTGGTGCACGTGTTATAGAGGGACAAAGGTATCAATAAAAGATGTATATGCGCGTAAAGCTGCACTGTACCTAGTGAAAAAATTAAATTTAATGGTACACACGCACCGTCGGTGTGCTCAGTTATCACTGGTGGATTTGTTAGAAGCCACCGAGATGGAAGTGGGCACGCCGGGTGAACATGAAGTAGGTTGGCGAGAACTGATGGTGGTGATACGCACCACTCCCGGCGACGGTGTATTCGAAGCGACCCTTCGCCACGAAAACCGCGACTGGTCTCTCGCTGGTTCTATTAGCAGACTTAACCTTTATGGTAATCAAAGCCATTGTGTGCACAACTATCAGCTTAAATTATATTGCTATTGTCAATAACAACGAAATACCATTGCGCAATCTGTGATATTGAAAAATGTTTGTGAAATATTTGTTAAATTTGTAGTTGGTAGGTACATGTGTAGAAAATTTTAGAAATAAGTAGATTTAGAATAAAATCTTGCTCAATATGATCTTACTTAGGCCTAAGTAGGGTTTCGTCGTAAACGCAATATAAGTGTTATAAACAAATATGGTATACTTAGTTTATTGCAGCGGTGGTACCTCCTCGGGCAAACTTGATATGGCGTATACAGGTGAAGCTAATAAAAGCGTGTTAAAAATAGGTTTCTTTGGAATAACATTAAGCAAGTGTATTAGTAGTCCTAACGCAATGTGAAATTATTGGATCTGTGCATAATTTTACATGCTGCATTCATATTTGTCTCAATTGTAAGTAACAAATTGATTTACTAAGGCTCAGTTGTATCGAAATGATATTGAATAAATTTCATTAAAAATATTACCTACTACCAGTGACTTGTACCTTAGTTAACCAAAAAAATTTACATCTATAAAAAAATATTTAAAAAGAAAATTATATATCATCAAACAAACTTATTTTAAAATATATATACTCGTACGTAGGTACTTTTGGTTCCTGGTGTACCCTAACAACTTAAGCTTATAAATCTAATTAAATGATCAAGATTTTCGCATTATTAATTGTCTTCTATACTCTATGCATTCCTAAACCGCTTAACAAGTCATTAAGCGGTTCTTGAATTGTTTTGGGCGCTTCTTAAAGGTACGTAGTCGGTCCTAAGTATTTAATATAGGTTGTACTTAATAGTTTATTATTTTATTATAGGAAATAAGATAGTGCTTATTTTTATACATTGCGTAAAGAAAATATTATATTAGGTACGTACCTACACGTACCAACTTGCTAGAGACTAGAGTTTAGTGATTAAGTAATGTGATTATGATGATAGAAAAAAATATTGTAGAACGAATATAGATATACCTTACTTATCTAAGAATAATTAAATTGTTGTCTACCTGTTATTATTATATTGTATAGATTAATTTTAGATATAATCAAAATTACATATCTCGTACTAGGTATATCCGTATATATAGAAGTATACCTACTTACTATGTTATTTTCAAAACTAGACACAGAACTTTATTTCGTTAATTATTTATCGAAGTTAACATATCAAGTAACAGATTAACTTTTAAATTTATTTATTTTAAAAAATTTAACGGACTCTAACTTCTCTTAATCGTTAATGAAGTGGGTATCTTCTTTTTGTTAAAAGGACCACGCGCTGAGAAAACACGATCTTTATGAAGAAATCTCGTCTAAATGACAAAAAAAAACAATGTGACTTTCCTCGGTATCTACTAATTCTTTATTGTACGTTTCAAAACTTCCAAATACTAATATTAATATTAAGTACTTACCTACATTAGTTTCACTGAAATCTCGGTAGCTCCCGTGACCTGTTTTCACGGCGATAATTAAGTATCTTTGTGAAATAGCCTTTAAATAAGCGTGTGTGGTATTTCATTTGTTAGTTGTTGAGACAGTTATGCAAGTCATTAGCTAGTTGCTAAAGTTAAAGACATTATCATGTTAGAATTTTTGTGTTATATAAACTTATCTAAGTATAGGTATGTGTTTTCTCTGTGTATTTTTACTTATTCATGTAAGAAGTACAGCAGTAGGTAGATACCTATCTACATTTTTGTTACGAAAATAAAATAACATATTCAGTAATTAAAGACACTATTTACACTATGTGTTTCATTGTTTGTTTCTTTAATATACTCGTTGCATATCGAACTTTACACTTACAGTTATAATACTGTTATTTTAAAGCATTTCTAATAGTAAATTAAGTAGTAACAGGACGCACTTGGCTAGAACCTTGTTACTCTCGTTACATTCCACCAATGGTACGAGTATGTTGCCTAGAAGTATTTGTCTGTAAGTAACATTAGTATAATAAAATTATAATAATATCTAACAATTATCATCAATAATCTGGTGGTTCTTATCACTATGTCCGCCTTCCTTTTTATCTGCACTTCTCAATGTGGGCTGGTAGAGAATGCTATTTAGCATTAAGCTCGACTTTAGTAGCAGTCTTTTACTTTGTTGAATAAAGTTTTGTAAAATAAATAAATAAAGCCTAAAGCCGCACCAAGCCTAAAATATTAGTACTTTTTTCCAAATTTAATTTCAGTGGACAGAAGAAAACATGAGGGCACAACGTACGTGATATGAACGCTTTAGTCACTCAAACCGAAGACAATGCTGCTTAATAGATTCTGCTTGTTATAGAATTCCAAGTGTAAAACTAACTTTATATATCATTTATTTTCAGTATGGGTCGACTCTCGGATAGTTCAAACTATAGTCAGTGGACAAGGTTAACCCCGAACCGTTTACGCTACATATTCTTTACCGCCTCAGTATTTGGCTTTTGTTTTCTTTTATTATATCTGAACACAACACTCACTTATCATAAATATGAGATATTGAGAAAGGATAACAAAAACTACGACAGTGAGTCTTTTGGTAAAAGATTCACAATCGATACAGAAGGTTGTCGTATGCCAGAACTAAAACTTTTAAGAGAAGACATTGAGAAATACGTACCATATCCAAAAAAAATCAAACCATGTCGTTACTCAGCCTTCCCGCTACTGGATAACAATAAAACTCATATTTGGATAAAACAAAATAATAAAAAGTATTTCAGTGCGACAGCCATTGATACTTTAATTTGTTGCTACAAGCCATTTTACAGATCAAATTCCATTGATGATATAACATCACATGTAATAGATAATAGAGTAAAATACAAAAAATGTATTATGTTCGATGATAACATTAAGGTAAGAGACGAATATGTTAAAGTAGTATGCTTAAATGAAGGAGAAGTTGTATACACACGGTTCTTTTACTTCGTGGTTAAGAAGAACATTTCGTCGAACGACGTAAACATAATGAATAAAAGTAAATTTGGTTATAATATTCTTATTATTGGCATCGACGCGGTTTCAAGAGTTAACTTTTATAGAACAATGCCTAAAACCCTTCAATTTTTGAAAACAAAGGGAGCTGTAGAGTTACTAGGATACAATAAAGTTGGTGATAATACTTTTCCAAATCTTATACCTATGCTACTCGGCTTAAAAGAAACAGAGCTAAGAAAAACATGTCTCCCAAAACAATGGTCTACTTTTGATAACTGCCCCTTTGTCTGGGAGAGATATAAACAAGCAGGATATTACACAGCACTCGCTGAAGACAGTTCTATTCTTGGTACATTCAACTACAAAAGGTCGGGTTTCGCCGGCACTCCTACAGATTATTATTTACACACATTCACAAACGAGGCTGAGAGACACACTGGAAATAACAAAGACGTAAATTCATTTTTGTGCATGAATGAAAAGTATTCCTATAAGGTATTGTTAGATTACATTGAAGATCTTACCACTACTATAAAACATGACAAATTATTTGGATTTTTCTGGGAAGTCACTATGTCTCATGACTTTATTAATTACCCCATAGCCATGGACACAAGTTTTAATACGTTTTTAGAAAAATTAGATGAGTCCAATTATTTAAATAATACGATTTTGTTCATCGTGAGTGATCACGGTTTGAGATGGGGTCCCTTTAGAGCAACTAAACAAGGACGGTTAGAAGAACGATTGCCCTTTGTACACGTATTAGTGCCGCATTCATTTCGAAGTGAGTATGCTGAAGCTTTTGAAAACCTAAAGTTGAATAGTAGACGACTTACAACGCCTTTTGACATACACGCTACATTAAATGATCTCATAGATTCGAACAATATTCAGGATGAACAAATTAGAGCCAGAAAACTGATACCCTACGGTCGGAATAGAAGTATTAGTCTATTTTTACCAATTCCTACCAATCGTACATGTCAAGTTGCTGACATAGACGATCACTGGTGTAGTTGCCAAAGGAGTCAAAAGTTACCTTTAAGAAGTCCGGAAGCATTAACATCTGCTTCTCAATTAATAAGATATTTAAATGAACTTCTTCAAAATTACCGTCAATGTGCATTTTTAAAACTAGCTGAAATAATTGAGGTTTCAAAACTGGATATTTATACGACTGAACAAGACAAAAACAAAATAGGATGGCGCGAAGTTATGATTGTGGTGCGCACCGAACCCGGCAATGCAATCTTCGAAGCAACTTTACGCAACGACAACAACCAATGGGTCCTCTCTGGAACTGTTAGTAGACTTAATCTTTACGGGAGCCAGAGTCATTGCATAGATAACTATCAATTACAGTTATATTGTTTTTGTGTCTAGTCTCAAAATGCAATAGCTGCTCTTATTTTTAACAATTCTTAAAATTATAAATTACAAAGGCCTTCTTTCATTAAATTGATTTTTTACGGTAATATTTTAAAATACGAGTAGATATAGAATTGAACACTTCTCTCATTTGAATGCTGTGTGAAGTACTGTAAATTGGTATTGTTACATAATCACGTCAATATTACGGTAGGTGTACTAGTTAATTAATTATCTAATTAATTAATTTTGCCGACCCATGTCTTTGTACGATCAATGCCTTTAATAAAATATCACATAAAATTATCAGTCTAGAGAGAGAGAGAGAGAGACTCCAGTTTTTTATCAATAAATTAGTGCTTTGGATTATTTTGTAATTTATTTCCATCCGCTACCTATTTGGAAGAAGTAAAAAATTTTTCTAGCAAAACTACTATTTTATCAGTAATCAGGAAAACGGTTTTGTAACAATCATTATGACATAATTTACATTTCTTCCACATTGTGGAAGAAATGTTTAAAAAATATTGTAAGAATGGCGTAAGTTACCCACTTCCATAGATGTTGTGATTTGCAGTCAGATGAGACTATCATGAAAAGCACTATAAAATTCAATATATATATATATTAAAATAAATATTTAAATGCCCTTTTTTTAAATGCGCTTGTTTATATATTATATAAGGATTTCGTTAATTACTACTTTCATTTTCAAAACTCCCGCTTGGCCGAGTGTTGCCGGCACCTGCTTTAATAAATAAAATAGTTTTGCTGTATGTATTAGTACTATTTTTACCTGTAAATTGACACATTTTAATATACAAAAACTTATGTAGGTATATTAGATAATCATAATAAATAAAAATATTATCTCCTTTATTTGAACTGTTCATTGAATAAAGAATAAGCCTATAGGAAAAAATATTTAAAAAATTGTACTGTCATCTTTTTCTTGAAATGACACAATATTCAATCAATGTCAAAGTCAAATGTCAAGTTGAAGTCAAGTAACGTCACATTTTACGATTTTACAAGTAAAGTCAAATCGAAACGAAAATAATTTTTAGAAACGCAAATTTTAAGAAAATGTTTAGAAGTTGATTTCATTATCTTATCCTTAGTATTACAATGGCTCTTGCGTTTAGAGCTTTATACAGAAATCGTTATAACCTCTATAGCGTAACGCAACCGGTAAAATGGAGTGGTGTAAAAAACTGTCCAATTAGAATTTTAGCTAGCGGGGTTTGTTATCAAAGCAATTTTATAATTAGGCCTTCAGTCCCAAACAATAGTTTGGGAATATTAGTAAAACCGGTTAGACAATGTTCATCACAAAGCAGCGACCCTGGAAAGACACCGCCAAGCCCGGAGGCGCAAAAGCCAGGTCTTATACAGAGATTTAAGGAAATGTATAGAGACTACTGGTACGTGTTGTTGCCAGTGCACATGACTACATCTGCTGTATGGTTCGGATCCTTCTACTACGTTGTAAGAAGGTAAAGTATTAAGTGCATATTGTATGGAAAGGAGAATGCCGCGTATGGTACGATTGCGTGATTGTCTGTAAACTAATCATACCTATATATGTACCTAATGTACTTTTTATAAATATTATAAAATAATATTTTTGATATTCAGAGCATTCAGGTGCTGTTTGAGTTTGGGTACAAAAAATGCTTTTTATTTGACTTATTTACATAATAAAACAATCAGAATACCTACATTTACTTTGATGTGAAGATCTTGTGGCTCAAAGTATTAAGTGATTTTAATGTGACTATTAAAATTATTGTGATGAACGATCTTCTCATGGTTGAAAGGCATTAGGCAATTTGATACCATCTTTTGGCATTTTTATTTTAAAACTAGATAATTCAATAACATTACTTACAGGTACATTAAACATTTCATGTTCTTGCATCATTTTGCAAAAGTGAATGTTAATAAAGCAATTAAGTTCTTGCTCTCGATTTTACTTTTCTGACTAGTTTTATGTATTTTTACAGTGGCGTAGATGTCATAAGTCTTTTGGAGTCTCTGGGTATTGGAGAGAAGTTATTAACACCCTTAAGAGAATCTGGGGCTGGTTATTTTGCACTGGCTTTTGCTCTCTACAAATTGGTCACACCTTTGAGATATGCTGTCACTGTTGGTAAGTATTTTCCACAATACAGTAACCTATAAATACTGGCAACATATAAATACTGTTAGGCAACAGAAGAGAAACATGAGAAAAAAAAAGTCTAAGCTTATTTGTTTGTCAATTTACTAAACATTAATCAGCCTTAAACCTATCAATAATGCAATTTTACATAAAATTCCTTTAATACTTAGGAAAAGTATTGGCTCTCTAAATAAATAAATGTAATTTTCTAATTTCTCTATTACTAACTTTGTAATTGCTATCTGTTCAGGTGGAACAACTTATGCCATCAGGAGACTTACTGCTATTGGATGGATAAAACCAGTTCCATCTCGAGAAAGGATCAAGGAAATGCTTCAGGAAAAGAAAGACAA
>DWAV01002120.1:0-11789 GCA_018231305.1 Noctuana lactifera | reverse complement strand
TTAGATTAAATAAAGAATTACAATAAAATGCGAAGGAAGTATAAATTCATTAGTATCTAAATCACTTGACGTAGAAAAAGGAATGGATTAGAATTTTATGATTAAAGTTATATTATAGAGAATTGGTCGTTATATATTATGTACACTTGAAGGGATTTGTATTTAATTAAGGTTCTAATTTATACCTAAGATGTAGTATGTAGTTTTAAATTTCGTTTTTTATACACAGTAAATTATAACTTGACATGTAGTTATCGTTCTGATGTTTACAAATATATGCAAACAATATATTCTGTGAAAGCTGAAGTGAAATAAATATATTTTCACACTACATATAAAGTCTTTGGAAACCAGACCCAGCTTAAAATGTTATTATGAGCAGTTATCTCAAACTTCATTATCATTATATACTTACTTAAACAGTAGTTATTATAATTTGTCTAATTTGTCGTTCACTTAATGACATCACTTAGGAAAAAATCAATTATGATAAACGGACACCTTTTAAATGTTTTTTTCACTTGATACAGAGTGACACAAGTTTCGGTTTGGGGGCTGCGGATACCGGAGACACTTTACTTGAGTATCATACTTTACCAAAACAGTCCTCGTGAGTAGTAATTGTTAACGACAGGAAAACGTCTAATTTATAGTGGTAACTCATAGTAAAATTCAAATACTATATTTATTGTAATTGTAAAGAAAAGCATAATGTTTCACAAATATCAAAATTATTATGAAAACTTAATACTTCTTTCTGAGTAAGGTGTTGGGTCGTCTGTTGCGTACTTGCGTCCGATATCAAAGAAAATTTCATAAATATCTGCTGCACCTATACAAATAGGTACAACATTGTTGTAACTTTATTGAAGTCTGAAAAAACTAACTTTGTTTAGTATTAGTGGGTACCGTTTACTTACAAGCTTTACACTATCCTAGCTCCGTATTAAGATTTCACGGGTCGTAATTTAGACGATGGACAGGACAGTTAGTTGGACACACATAAAGACATCTAACATCCGGATTGAGAAATCTAAATTCGTCATTTAAACATGCCCCGCTGGGAATCAAACCCACGACTGGCATGCTAACCACTTCACCACACTGTTTGTTTTTTAACAGCGATATATTTAACAATACTGCTGTTGAATTCGAAGCGGCAGCACCCGTCCAGGTTCAGGTACGAATCTATGTCAGCGGATGCGTCGAGAGGTTTGCATTCTTCAGGCGACTGATATATTGCTCACATCGTTAAGCTTTCCAAAACCAGTTACAAAATTGACGCGTTTATTTCGTTTTTACACAGAGTAACGTAAACGTAAAATTAGTGTTATTTGAGATGTCCTCTCAATCCTCGTTTGATTAATTGTTTAATTTGTCAATTACTTAAAAAACAACAACCATAATATAATGTTCCTTTAGAATGCCGTAGAAAGAAAATGGATCATATTATACTAATTCTATAAGTTAGGAGCTAACGACAAATAAATCTCAACAATTTTTTCTTGGATCCCGTTCGAAAAACCTTTAAAGATTCACTCTGTGTCTCTGTTGCAAACAATTTGCTCTGAGGACTGGACTGGAATGTAAATTTCTGTGACCCCAAATACGGACACGTATCGTAAACATATATTTTGAATATGGCGGTCACATTCGGAGGGACAAAATAGTTGATTAATTAAAGTTTACAAAATGACTTACTCTGAGGGTCTTAAATATGTATGTTTTGCAAATAAAACAAAATTGTTACTAAAAGTTACAAATTGTTAATGAAGATACAATATAAATTTTTTTACCGCGAGATGGCGGCGTGATTCTAATTATTACACTTACCTATCGTAAAGAGTACAACAGTATAATATTCGTAGTATCGCTAATAATCCATTAGTTCACGATTAACTATACCTAATTTATCCAACCTTAATCAATTTACAATCTATAACGCTTGCTCAGAAAATCTGTCTTGTCTCATCAAACAACAATATTACCAGATACTACAAATCGGCAAAAATACCCACACCGAGATAGTTCCACACATCGTTTAAACTATACGAACATACGTATTCCTACCAGGGTTTTCTTAGCTCACTTGGCGTACAGCCAGGAGACCTGACGGATACTTGACAGCCCACTTGACCTGATATGTAGTCGGCTCGGCACTTAATGCGAGGCGAATTACGATTTTTACTAAAGGACTCAAGCTTATCTGCTGCTCGAGTCCGTTGATACGGTTTTAATTTTAATTAATGTTATGTGTGTGTTTATAGTCTTTATGACTATAGACGGATCTTGTTCTTGGTTCTTTCCTGAGATTAAATAAACTCTATTGTTTTGTATTGATAAGTTTAATTAATATTAAGCTAGTAACTTATTTTATTAACAATCATCTTTTCTCTTTTTTCCAGATTCAAATTGTCCAGAAATCAAACGGAACACCTCAGCCTTACCATAAGTTCGACCTGACAAAAGTTATCTGTGATCTCAATAGTTTTAAACTCGCCTAAATTAGTTTAAGTGCAATCCAGACTCAGATGATCCGGCTCGAAGGACCAAGTTTTTCATGTTGTTAAGCGAGATGAAGTGCTGAGCGGGTCATGGATGACAGATAGTGATTGTTTTGTTAGGGGATGGGATAATGGGCCTTAGGCTAGGGTCTTGAAAATGCCTCATGCGCACTCGAGTTCAGCGGCGAGCTCGGGCGGCGACGACCTGGGCTCCACGGATGAGGTGAAGGTTTTTAAAGACGAGGGGGACGGAGAAGACGAGAAACGGAGTTCGGAGAACTTACTGGAGGAGAAGTCCAGTCTCATCATCTGGACTGAGAGTGAGGTAAGTGTTTCATTTATATTGCAAAGATATTGCCAATGCCCATATGGCATAAAAGATTTATTATTGTTAATATTAATATGAATATTTATATCACCAAATTAATAAAGCGATTTATGATTGATATTATTTTGATCCGGGTTGAAGGCATTATTTTGATACATATTACAATTAATTTAGTATGTATTGTGTTAATACTTGACTTGACGAAAAACTAATCTATTTTACTACCATCGGTTTTTAAATGAAATGTAGGAAGTCGTAAATTATTACGACCACCTAGAACTACCAGACAATTAATAGATTTAAGAAAGGAACGATTTAATGTTTGATTTTTGGTCTAGTATTACACATAATTGTACTACCTCCGTTGCAACAATAAATTACACGCGGCGCTTGCATTTCCTGTCGTGAAACCATCATGTCACTAGTCAAATTTCTCAATTGTCGTATGCCAAAATTATCCCTATTTACACTGTCAAGAAGCTGTAAATTGCATGCAACTGTATTAACACTTGATGGTTCTATGCCAGCATGTGCCAACCTCAGGTAGGTCGTCTTTGTAACCGTTCTACGTACGGCATAATACCATTCAATGAAATCACAATATATTGATTCGGAGTCAGTACATCCTCAGTTTGCAAGCTTATATTTACAGTTGTAGAAAACAGGTCTATTGAATTTGATCTTTACACCTTCGGATTAAGAGCTAAGCAAAGTTATTCGAATGTAAAATAAACAAGTAGCGTACGTTATTTGCAGGTTTACACGTTCCTAATTCAAACCTCTATGCTATTTGACAGCTGTCTTTATTTGGAGTCTACCCGCCCGTTTTATAAGCATGCTATTCAAACTATTTTTTTCTCTCTAAAACTCGGAATTTGTCAATTAGTCATGTTAATGTACGTTTTATACCGTTTGATGACCATTTTACGTCGAGGGTTTTTGATAAGAGCGATTTACGACTGCATCGGTTTTTGTAGACTGTCTACGATTTTAATATTCATAAGAGTACGCGGTTCTTGACCTCGTTACGACCAATTCTATGGGCAGATTAACATCACCAGTGTTATATAATGAGCGGAGTTCTCAATTAACTCGGGAACCTTCACAAATAACCTAAGATAAAATCTCCGAGTTTCTAAAATCGCAAATTGCCCGTAAAACAAACAAATCAACCGCAAGTACCGAGACTAACATGGCCCAAACAACCTTACACCGGCGCCGTGGAAAAAAAAAATAAAGAAAAAAAAAATTCAAAAGTCCGTTTCCGAAAATGTATGTAAAATATTATATTCCACCAACATAAATTACGTACTCATTGTATTATTTCCGAAAACTCTATTATTCTCTAGCAGGGGCGCGTCCACAATGGAAGTCTACCTGCTCTCAGGTATGTCTTTTAATAAACAAGAACTCCCACTGCTTTTGTCCACGAATTTACCTGTCGACCCGAAGCGAGGCAGTGCAAACATGTGGACACCTACAGAACGAGACTCGCATCACTCTAACTCGCTCTAACCTATGGGAATCCCACGGGAGTGATAGAGACGAAAATGATCTGTAGAGGAATCCAAACGCTACAGTCACGGATCGTATAAATATTGGATTAAACTTAGGTGTAATTCTGCTTTGTATGTCATAATAGCATCGATTATCGTACGTGATGCCATTACAATACACTTTGTACGTACAATTTTCTTTGAGTTTCGATTTCTTTTCGATTACTATTTTCGACGGCTCGTGAATTGGATTCGAAATGTCGGTTTACGCCTTCTTGAACTTTGAATATGTTTCCATAATACAACACAATTCTGTCTATTGTTGTTTGTTTGTATAAAGAGATTGTTCAATTAAATTTATCTATGATTTTGCGTTAATATAACAAAACGTATTATTTTAAAAAAAAAATTTTTATTATTGTGAGTAAATTTAATTGGAGTCTAATTTTTTTTAAAGTAAGTACTTTTTATTGTTTTCGTATTGAGACAACCATTAAAAACATCTGCCAAACGCACCTTCCATAAGGAATTTTGCAATATTGATTAGAATTCAAAGTACTTAGTACTTTATACCGTTCCTTCGGTCAGGGGTATGTTAATAGCAGGCTAAACAGCCACTTAAGCAGTATCTACATGCCTTTCTCTGCTATGTAAAAAGTCAATGTCAGTCATTTCCGTTGTGGTAAACTTTACATTAAACATTCAAGATACTATATAGTCTATGCTCATTAATTGCTTTTATTATTTTTTGTGTGGTAATTGTAGACCATGTTTTATGATGACCTCAGGAGCTTGAAAAAGGAAAAAAATATAAAGGATTTCTTGTGTATGTTGATCATAGATTAATAGATTTTAGACGATGTGTCATGTTTTATGCCTTTTAGAAGCTTTTCTCATTTCAATATATATGCTTAGATACTGAATGTAACATTTTTCTTAGAGAGTGATTAGATAGTACTCTGAAGCAATTAAATAAACCAAATTATTTTTCTAATTCTAATGTAAAAGTCATTATTTACTAATTTGAGCTTTCGCACCAAGAGTCCAATTAAAATTGTAACTAACACAAAATTATACCAAATAGTGCTAAGCCCTACATTTCATCTTCCTTTACAATCAGTTGAGATTAATTGAAGTAAAAAGCAAGCTAAAACAAATTAAAAAAAAACTATCAATACTTCGTATCGGAAAATATAAATCCTTTTAACAAAGCTTCTATGTAAACGCACCTTCTCACATACCCCATAAAGTCCACACGAGACTGGCTCGCAAATATTTGTTTCGTCAATACAATCCGGGACACTTGGCATAGAAGCCATTGCGGTTCAATCAGCCAATACGTTTCTTAATACTTTTTGCATACTGTACAGTACATAGGCCCTTGTTCCAGTATTTGTGAGTAAGCGATACGCGATAAATAATAATCACTACATAGTATAAAACAAAGTCGCTTTCTCTGTCCCTATGTATGCTTAAATCTTTAAAACTAAGCAACGGATTTAGCGGTTTCTTTAATAGATAGAGTGATTGAAGAGGAAGGTTTATATGTATAAACATTCACAGTTTTTCTGTAGCGTATTTAGTATTGCACGCGTGCGAAGCCGGGGCGGGTCGCTAGTAAATAATAAAACCGTTTTTATTCATCATAAGGTATTTGTATACACTCGATGAACGTCAAATAACACAGTACATCGGAATAGTGCCATACAAACTTCGTATCGGAAAATAAAATCCCGTATACTAAAGCTTCTATGAATGTTACACATCTTCTCATATGTTACTAATTCCAATTATTTTACTCGTTCCAATTATTTTAATAGCCCTTAAAAATAAGGTTATCAATTCTATACGTGTGTGCGAAACATTAATAACTGCAAGATTTAACACATTTTAATTTATTAGGGCTTCCGAACAAATATATTAAATTTTATAAGTGCTTGTTGATAGAACTTTTCTTCCGTCCTCATTTTACTTACCTCAAAAAAAATCGTAGACCCTAATTTGATATTTAAATATTGTTTCATTTATTGGAGTTAGTTTTTTTTTTAAATTACTGTTTTATTTCTGCAAGTCGTTCTTTGAATGTTAGTACGACAAATACACAACTTGCTTAAACTAACCCAGGACAGTAATTCCATCTACCGTTCGTGCTCGCTTGGGAAGTCTATATTTAGCCAACAGAGATCGCTTGTAAGATCCATCTGATACTTCCGTTCGTGTCAGAAATGGTGTTTTAGAATTTACATCCTAATGGCAGATTCATTCGATGCGAGATGGATTTGAGCTTGCTTTTTCATTAGAACTACGCGATTCGGTAACTCAGTATACTATGTAGAGTCATGTTTTAAACTGTTTTTTTATCACTTTTATTATTAGCACGGGTTCTCATGATTGCGATTTTTATATGCCGGTATTTCGGTCCAGTTACATGGAACGTGGCCACGGTTAAACTAATTATTAAGCCATTTATGGATCGCTATGAACCTACTAATATTATAAACGCAAATGTTTGTAAGTATGGATGGATGGATGTTTGTTACTCTTTCACGTAAAAACTACTGAATGGATTTTAATGAAACTTTACAATGATATAGCTTATACATCAGAATAACACATAGGCTACAATTTACAAAGATATTGTGGTGAATTGCTCGAAATACTAATCCTGCGCAGACGACGTCGCGGACACCAGCTAGTTAGTACATAATAATGTGTGTACAATCGCGAAGAAAACAAAGGAATTGTGTAACTCTGCAAAGGAACAACTGCACCTGATTTGATTTATAGTTGATTAATAAAATCTGCATTAGCATGAACTTTACATTATTCCAGTAACGAGCTGCGAGTTTTAGTACAACTAAAGCGGATGCAACTGACAAGGGACTTCTGTTGGCTAAATATAGACCAGTTGGATGGTTTTGTATTAATAAGGGTGCGTGTGTTTTAAGATTTTGGATTTGAATCGCAGCAAAGTATGACCAGGGAATTAGGTAGACGCAAGTGGATTGCTGAACTTTCATTTCTACCTTTTTCATTCTTTCGTTATCTAAATTGTTTTTTAGTTACTGTTTCTAAAGTCTTCTTTTAAATAGATAAGACTAACTGACTAAGTATTACTATAGACATTGAGATAATACAAAGATTCATCTAATATTTTTTCGTCATACCAAACCAATGAAGAAAGAAGCGACGAAGACGTACGGTGCCTTTCAGGTTAAGATGTGGTTCGTATAAAGTCACATAACCATGTTCGACTTAATTGCGATTGGCTGATTGTTCTGACGTGATAAAGCATAACGATGCTGGTAATGGTAATTGATAAATGTCACATATTGTTTCTTTTCCACCAATCAAGTTGCCACGCTTTTTCCCGCACTAAAAGAGTACGACCAATCCTTGTCGTCTATCCCTCTTTCTTGCCTCTTCCGTCTTTCTCTATGTTTCGTACACCAAACGTTTGCACCCACAAAACTAGCTAAGCACTTTTCAATTCCGCCTTATAAACAAAAAGCGGTATAAACCAGCCTTTATCCTATATTTAGCATACTAAAATCACTCAAACCCATCCGTTTTCTCTCATTTTAAACGTTTTGTACTGCGGTTGACAGCCACGACAGTAGTTGGAGATACATTAGTTTATGTTATTCGCAGCTTGGCTTTCTAGCAGAATAAATAGATTTTGCATACGTAACTTTGGCCCCGATATTATTCCTATATATCTCTAAAGAAAAGGTGATTTTTTTATTCCAAAATGAATGTTTATGTATGTCATTAAAGAATTAGTTTATGGTGAGAAGTAATGCTAAGTTTATGCTTAGGAGGTTTTGAATGACTGAAAATTTTACTTTAAGTATGGTTTGTCTCTAACGTTAAGTGCTAAATGTTAGTTTAGTTCTCATGTCGGTCTTTAAAGGGTTTTGGGTTCGATTCTCAGCGGGACAGAAGTTTTATCAATGAGCTTAATTTCTGTTTTCGAGTGTGTAATTGACTTTGTGTGTGTCCATAGCACCCATTACAGTGAAGGCGTGTTGATGGCTTTTTATTTGAGATTATTACTCCTAATTGATTCATAACTTCATAACTATTACACAATAAAACATGGCGGCACAAATCCTCGTATTAATTCAGCCTTGTGCGTACATTTGGTTAATTAGTATTTATTGCACAGACACTTCCCGCTTTCAGCGCCATCTTAGACTGCAGTGACACTAAGTGCTTCCTGTGACTTTGTTTGCAAATATGGGGTAGGTATGCTAATATTGTGATGTCATTATTGTCAGCTTGTTGTAGTATTGACTGATGGATTTTTGTAGCAAAATCATTAAATATTTATTAAAATAAATTAATTACTTAATGCTGAATAGATTAACGCTGGGTCAAATGTGGCGCGTATCATAATATGCCCCCTAGGACTGAATTAGGTTAGATTGCATGACCCTGACCTGAATGCTACAAAAAAATTATTTGTGGTGCCCTCTTCAATACGTTACTTACCTACATAGTACACTAGGCTTTAGATACAAAATAAACTTATAACATTCGATTTACGATTCTAGCTAGCTAAAAAGAGTAAAAAAATAAATGAATAAAGTATCCCCTTTTTTCATACGTACTGCATTCTAAAATTAAAAAACTAAGTTGACTATCTAAGTAAAATAAAAAAAATAAAAATCTAGAACCGCGTAACATTTCCCGCGCAAAGAAGCGTTCCGGAATTAGCACAATACGTCACACGTGAGACGCTGCTGTCGCGGAATTAGCATTATACTGTCTTCTAGCTTCTAGTTGTAAGCGCTCTTGTCTATCTACGAGACTCTACAGCCTAAGACGCCCCTAGGCTAGTTAGCTGCCAGCTACAGGGGTGTGCATTCATAGGGGATGCATTTTTAAAATTTTCAATTTTGGGTCACGACCCGAGGCCCTAGCAAGAGCCATTTGAGCTAACTGCCACTGTTGTCGAGGGTGTCCTAAAACGTAGTTTTTAAGAAAATACTTTTTAAAGCCAAAAAGTTTTAACATGTAACGTTCTAATCCCTGACAAATATCTTTGTTGTATGTGGTTGGATATTTCCGTTAAAATAACGTAAATCTTTGCCTAGTTAGTTCCTTAGCAGACATGAAAAGAGGGTACTATGGAGAAAATTTGGGCAGCGTAAAGACAAAATAGTTATAGTAAAGCTCGAAATTGGTGTTGGGTTAAAGACTATTTAGTCATTACAATACCTACATACATATCTTTCTCTACCGTAGTCTCTATTCAAGTCTGGTAACGACTGAATGGTAAGGACTTTTGTTACATTTTATTGTGATAGAAATACTCGCTCCCATGTGACATGTTTACACAGTACATAACCTTAAAATATTGTTATTCTAAACATAAATTTGTGAAACGTTATCGTGCCAACTAATTTGAATAACGATATTCAAACAAGCATTAAGTATGCCTTTTCGTCCTTCCACTCTCCTTTTGCAGGTCTCCTGGAGATCCTTTCCTTTCAAGTGATAAGCTTTTCTGTGTATTTCATGTGTACAATAAAAAAGGGCAAAAATAACCCTGTGGCAACCCTAAACAAAAACGAACATGAAATAAGTTTTGCACACTACCGTCCTTTAGTAAGGTCGCTATGCCCACATTGTTACCAACGATTTTCAAACGAAAGGTCATAGGTTCTTATCCTATAATTGCATTAGCTATCAGCGCTGATAAGAAAAGCCCTGACCGCTCCCACGGAGTGAACGTCATATTATGCCTACGGATACTACTTCTAATGCACATAATTTGTCTCTTTAAGATAGCCATCTTTAATTTATTGCAAGCAGCACTGCACTTAAGGAATTTGAATAGTGCTTCAGTTGTTTAAACTCACTATGACTTATGATGGAACTTTTATGTTAAAGGTAATAAAGTTGAAATTCGATTGATTCCTCTGTATTTATAAGATATAATTTTATTATTTGAATATGCAACAATTTATGAAACTTTTGATTGAACAATTTAAATTTTCATTTACAATTCAATGTATGTCTGAGCTATTAGCTATTATTAATTTCTCGTGCCATATCCAGAGGGCGTGGGTGCAGCGTTACTGGTACTTCCTAATTACGATCTACGGATAGCGTAGTGTAGGCAGTTGCATTGGCCTGCATAGCTTTTGAATCGAGAGTTAGATCGGCTGGATGTGGCTTCTAGTAAAGCTTTCTATTAAAAATTGCCATTTGAATATTAATATTATAGTCAACGTGGCCTTATTCCCTATGACAATATATTTTTATTTTAACTATAGATTATAATTTTAAATCGTTTGTAGATTATAATCATATTAAAAATTATTGATAAAGGTGTGTGAAATGCAACAATTTTACACAAAAAAATTACAGTAATGATGACATTTAACTTATTTCGCATGTCATGCGCATGTCATATGCAGTCTTATTAATCGACACATTATTATATTTTATACTATATAGTGTGAAAGCTTTGTATGTTTAGAAGTAGGTAATCTACGCAAAAATGGCTATTTAACGGATTTAAAAAACAAATTCGTTTATTCGATTTAGAAAACAAACAACAGATCGTTTTTATGGTAAACTAGCTGTGCCACGCGGTTTCACCCGCGTTAAGAATAGTACCGCAATGTTTGATAGCCTATAACCTTCCTCATGAATGTAGCTATCATATACAAAAAGAATATTTCAAATCGTTCCACTAGTTCCTGAGATTAGCGCGTTCAAACAAATAAACAAACTCTTCAGCTTTATATTGTTAGTATAGATTTCTATAAAAGCATAGAAGTTTTCGTGAAATATCGTTCTGAGGAATGCATTCAGAATTAAGGGACTACGCTCATCTTGGTGCAGTGATCACTTCCATTTAAACTAGTTTAAGGGACATCATAAGTTTACCTTCGTCGTGCGCATTAGCTATGCAAGTTTAGTGTGCACTGTTCAGTCATACTCGTATGTTATCGTTATGTGCTTGCCTCCGTTAATATATGGGAAATAGTTCGGGTTGTTGTAAGTGTCTCAGTAAAATTATATATACAGAGATAAGAGGAGATGAGCTAGCTATACCTACATGTATGCAAATAAATAAAGACTTGTGTAACGAATTTATTGATATACTTAAAATAATAATTGAAGTCCCCTATGGTGGTTACCAGGCTAGTGGTACCGTTCGAAGGGTCCCGAGTTCGATCCCCGGTGGGGCGGAAATTTAGACGATAAATTTAGATTTCTGATCTGGGTCTGTGTGTGTGCAGTCCATTGCACCTACGTCACAGGGAATTCTAGTGTGGGACTGTGAGTGTGAAGCGTTATTTATTTATTTAATACTAGCTTTGCCACGCGATTTCACCAGCGTTAAAATTTTTTTCCCAACATTTCCTTTCACTGCTCTGCTCCTATTGATTGTAGCGTGATGAAAAGTATACTATAACCAGCTCAGGAGTATGAAAAATAATT